>JAUMHB010071439.1:0-13193 GCA_032359685.1 Pittosporum tobira | reverse complement strand
ACGTCGCATTGTATGTATTCAATTGGGTGGTCGGCGTTCCAGGCTGGTCTAGGGCGGCGAGCGACGCCGTAGACTTTCCAGGGACCGCCTGGGGTGTCGGCAAGAGGAAGGATCTCGGCGAGGCTGTTACCGACGATGCCAGTTACGCCGACGATTAGAGCAACGCTTTCGTATTTTGGTGGCGCCTCATCTTCTTCTAGCTTTTTCTGTAATGATGATTCAATTAACAGTTATGTTAGATATGAAATGATTCAAAAATAGAGACAGTAAGTGAGAGAATTACCCTCGCAGCGCCAATTGCACCGGACCACCACCAGCTCATTGTTGATTGCCTGAGAATTGATGAAGGATGAGGATAAGGATGGAGATGAGTATATGAGAGAGAATGAGACAAACAAGGCGGAAACTTTACTCTATTATTGTTTTGTTGTGTAGTTTTCTATTTTTATTACTTTTTGATAAATGAAAAATATTCAAAGGAACAAATTTGGTGGACCTATAATTCTTTCTTGGTAAAAAATAAAGAAAAATAATTTTTTCATTATTGTATTCATATTTTACTTTTAAAATAATTATCAAATTAAAAAAAAATTAATTAGTTACTTTATCTCAATTCTGTTTTCAAATTGGTTGTACTACTCTAATTTTAAATTAGTTATACTACTCTAATTTCGTTTTCATTTTATTATTTTTTTAAAAAATTCTATTTGTATGAGTATTGACATGAAGTCATATTTAACACATGACTATAACATAACGCTGTAATAACAACCAAAACAAAATAATGAAATATCTCCATTATTGTCTCTTTTTTTGCATCAAATTAAAAAATTATTATATCTCTTTTACCAAAACAGAATAATTTTTAATTTTATGTTTTTGCATTAAATTAAAAATTCATCATAACTCTTACCCAAAATAATTATTTTTTTGGCGTTAAATTGAAAAATCATCATATCTCAAACAACCAAAACCATTAAAAATCATCAAATATATAAATAAAATATGATCCAAAAAAGTCCCTTTTATAATAGAGTAAGCTAACAAAAAAAATAATTATTTTGGTAAAAACTATGACGATTTTGCCAATTTAATGCAAAATAAAAATAAAAATAAAAAATTGGCTTTTTTTTTTTTTTTTGCATCAAATTGAAACATCATCGTACTTCTTACTAAAACGGTCAAATTTGTTTTTTGATTTTTTTAATTTTATTTTTAGGTAGTTTACTCTATTATGGAAAAGACTTTTTTTGGATTATATTTTGTTTATATGTTTTATGGTTTTGAAGTTTTGGATTGTTTGTACTATGATTATTTTTCAATTTAATAAAAAAAAAGAGGTTGTTTTGAGAAAGAACTATGATGATTTTTTAATTTAATGAAAAAAAATAAAATTACCCGTCTTGTTAAGTACTATGATGATTTTTAAATTTGATACAAAAAAATAAAAAATAAACGGAATAGTAGAAATTTTCCAATTTTTAGTTTTGGTTGTAATTATGTAGTTCCATATCATCACCATGTCATCATACGTTTTAAAAATAGCTCCATGTCAGCACTTATATGGATGAAATTTTTAAAAAAATAACGAAATTAAAACAGAATTAGAGTAAAGTAACCAATTTGAAAATAGAATTTGAGTAGAGTAACTAGTTTAAAAAAATTTTGAGTTTGGTAACCATTTTGAAAATCATGTAAAAATACAGCGATAAAAAAGTTATTTTTCTTGTAAAAAATAGATTAGTAGTTTATTATATTCACCCAATATCATTTGGATTAGTGATCGAGAAATATTTTTTGTATTATTTCAAAAATAATATTTCTTTCCGTTTCATAAAATTGCTTTGATTTAATTTTTTTGTTTAATTAATTAATTTTGAAAGTAATAACTAATTTTATATATTTAATATTTAAATAAGTGAACATTAAATGTAATAGTATATCAGCCATATTTTTTAATGATTTATAATATTACCCTTTTTATTTATATAATAATAATAATTTTAAAGATAATTAATTTAATAAAATTTAAATTAGATTAATTTTAATGAGATAAAAGGAGCAAGCGCATAATTATCAATTTGTAAGTTGATTTGTAGTTCGATTTTTTAATTTTTGACCTATAGTTTGACTCGTAAAAGTTTTGAAACCAAGAAAAAGAAGGTAAAAGAAATATTACAATGATAAAAAAAAAAAAACAAAATTTGAATAATCAATTAAAATGTAAATGAAATATAAAATTTAAAATACAAAAAATAACAAGATAAAAAGTAATTAACGCTATTGTTATAAGTTTCTCGATTAAAAATATTAAAATATATTTTATAAATCAACTCACAATATCATTATGTCATTTGAATTTTCTTCTTTTTAACAATTATGAAAAATATTTAGATACTTAATTTTTTTTTCTATATATTTGAGATCGACTCGTTTTATGTTGACTCGAGATTTAACCCTCAATTCAAAACAAATTGAAAATTAACTCGTATTATGGTTAAGAATGTAACAACTATGTTAACTAAATAATTATTAGGAGCTATATATTCCACTTCAAAAATTATCTAACAAATACAATGACATTTTATAATTACATAAAAATTAGAGATCTTTTTAATTGTTATTTCTATATGAAGAAAATAAGAATCAAATGATATACTCTTTCCATTCTAAAATAATGAGTAATTATCTAAACTCCACAATTTAAGAAAAACTAGTATTGAGAAGAGAAAAAAAAATTTAAACCACAAAAAAATTAAGTATTTCAATTAAAAATTTATCATTAATAATATTACACATATTTTTATAAAAATGTGTGCAAATCATTTATTTTAAGACAAGATAAAGAATATCGTACCTCATTTCTTTTAAAACGGAATAAGTATTATTTCTTAATACTAGTAACATGATAATTATGGATTTTAAGTTATGATCGATAATCCCGACAATTACAATACGATAAACAACTCCGACTATTATTGATAAGAAAGCCCAACACTTCCTTCCAAAAGAACATGAACATCATCAAAACAAACAAGAAATCAAAACACACCCACGAAAACCGAAATTGACATAAACCTAAGGAACAATCTTGTAAGCTTTCATCTTATCAATCCAAGAAATCAGCGACGATTTTGAGTTCCTAAACCCTATAAACCCATGCTCCTTGCTCTTGTTCATCGTATCCAACGGACATTCAATCCCAAGCATCGTGTCAACAAACCACCAAACACCAACATCGTCCAATTGCATCGGCGCCAAACCTTTCTCCTTCCCGATCTCATCCCACACCGGCCCTTTATCCTTCATCATCTCCGCTAAACTCAGCCTCTCTCCACCACCAAACTCTGCACATTCCACCTCAAACTGCTCCCCCAACACCTTCCAGAAATGCTTCCACTTAAAAACATCCCCATTACTGCAATAAAAAGCCTCATTCTTCGCGCAAGGATCCACAGCCGCCCAAATATGATGCTCTGCAATCAAGTCAGCATCCGAAGCACCAGAATACCAGTCCCAAGCCTCTTTACACCCCGGAAACCTAATCGGGACACCCTCGTGTTTACAAATTGTGGCATAAACACACAATGTCACAATCAAATTCATCAAACTATACGGTGAAAACCCAAATATTATTCCTGGCCTATGAATTGACCAAGTTAATCCCTCTTTCTTTTCCACCTCAGCGAATAAAATATCCTCCTGGGTATAGTAAAAATTCGGAGCATCTAGCCTCGGAAGATCTTCACTATAAGGAGGATCATGGGCAACTTTTCCAAACAATTCGAACGGGCTGATATAATGTTTTCGACCCGTTTGCAAACATATATGTTTTAAATTGGGCGCATTCGGAAACAAAGCTTTCAACACATTCCTAAACATTTTACCATTGATTTTGGCCCAAGTGACATAGAAGATGTGAGTGACATTTCCAACTGGGAGAGTTTTGATTCTGTTTCATCAGGATTGGAGACGTCGCATTGGATGTATTCAATTGGGTGGTCGGCGTTCCAGGCGGGTCTAGGGCGGCGAGCGACGCCGTAGACTTTCCAGGGACCGCCAGGGGTGTCGGCGTGAGGGAGGATCTCGGCGACGCTGTTGCCGACAATGCCAGTTACGCCGACGATTAGGGCCACGCTTTCGTATTTTGGTGGCGCCTCATCTTCTTCTAGCTTTTTCTGTAATGATGATTCAATTAGCAGAGTTGCTAGATGTGAACGGATTCAAAAACACACACAGAAATAGTTAGAGAGATTAATTACCCTGGCAGCGCCAATCGCACCAGACCACCAGCAGCTCATTGTTGTTTGACTGAGAATTGATCTGAAGGATGACGATGAAGCTGGAGAGGAGTATGAGAGAGAAACAGGATAGAGATTTTACAGTAACAAGGCTGAAGCTCCACTCCATTATAGAGTTGTTTCATGTTGTTCTTTGCTTGCGTAATTGGCGTAATTGGTGGGTAAAGTCCAATAATTCTTTTCTTGTCAAGAAAATAGGTTATCAGTTTATTATGTTCACCTAATGTTTATTTGGATACGTGATCGGGAAATATTTTTGTACGTATTTCTAAAATTTTATTTTTTTCGTCTCATAAAAAATAATATAATCAAAAAAAACTTATTTGATTAAATTAATTAATTTTAAAATTAATTATTAATTTATAGATTTAAATATTCAAGTTAACAAACATTGATTGTAGTAATGTATTAAATATAGTTTTGTATAAATATAATTTTGCTACTTATATATGTATATAATAGTAATAATTAATTTTTAAAAAATTAATTTAATAAGAAAATTCAAATTAACTGAATTTTTTATGAAATAAATAAGTACATTGTTGTAAATTGATAACTGGACTTATGGCTCAATTTTTAAATTTTTGACTAGTAATTCGATATGTGAAAATTTTTGAACCAATAAAAAGAAAGTAAAATTTTGACATAGTTTATTTCAATAAAATTTAAAATATATTCGTTAAGTAAAATAAGCTATAATATGTAATAAAAAAAATATTTATTGATCAAAATTTTCAAATAAGCTAAAAATATTATTATGTTTAATCTATAACTTTTTTTAACCATTTCAAAAATTAGTAAAACAAACACTTTTAAGATAATTTATTTTTAAAAATAAACTATAAGAAACGAAATAAGTTATTCCAAACAATGTCATTACAAAAATTAATCATTTAAAAAATTCTGAATTGTCAAGTAAAACATAAATAAAGCATGAAATTGAAAATACCCAAAAAAAAAAAAAAGCAATAAAAAATAGTTTAACTTCATTGCTATAAGTTTCTCTGCTAAAAAAACTAAAATATTTTATAAATAAACCCACAATATCGTTATATCGATTGTATTTTTTTATTTTAAACAATTTTGGATAAAATATTTTGACTTTTTTAATGATTTAAGATCGACTCATTTTATCTCGGTTTGAGGTCTAATCCGTAAGATTAGTACTAAATCATAAGATTTTTATGTTTAATATTTACTTTTAAAAATTAACTCAATTCACGTTAAATTCGATACGATTTAAAAATCAACTCGTTATGACTAGTAAGAATGAATTATAAGAATTTAACATCTATGAGCAAGCAATTAACTACAATAAATAATAGTAACATGATAATTATGGATTTTAAGCATTATTGATAAGAACATCAACGCTTCTTCTTATTAGTATTTGTTTAAGTCCGGGCTCAAATTCTTTCAATGGTGTTGTTATAATAAATATGGATGCTTTTGCCTGTAACTTCGGCTTTAATAACATATTCTTCTTTTTAGCAATTATGAAAAAAAAAAATAGATACTTAATTTTTTTTTAATTTTCTTTGCTTATTTAAAATCAACTCGTTGTCAACTTGAGATTAGACTCGATATTGCTTACTCATAAATTTGTTGTCTTTAAAAATTATTTATTGCTTACTTATAAATTTTTTGTCTTTAAAAATTATTTATAAACGTCAAGAGTCATTGGACACTCAACTAAAAGATTTGAAAGTCAACTTTGTTAACTGAATAATATTAAAAGAAATATTATATCTTACAAAATTAAATAATATTAAGATATTTTTTTACTTTGAAAACTCTTTGACAAATGCAATAACATTTTTAATTACAACACTCAAATCAGAATTTTTTTAAAATTTAATGTTTCTATCACAATAAAATCAGAATAAGTTGATTTATTATCTTTGTAATACTAGTGACATGATAATTAAGAAACGACATAAATGACTACACGAGAAACCACTCCGAGTATTATTGATAAGAAAGCCAACGCTTCCTTTTATTATTATTTGCTTCAACCAAAAGAACATAAACACCGTCAAAACAAACACGAAATCAAAGCACACCCATCAAAACTGAAATTGACATAAACCTAAGGAACAATCTTGTAAGCTTTCATTTTATCAATCCAAGAAATCAGCGACGATTTTGAGTTCCTAAACCCTATAAACCCATGCTCCTTGCTCTTGTTCATCGTATCCAACGGACACTCGATCCCAAGAACCGTATCAACAAACCACCAAACACCAACATCGTCCAATTTCGTCGGCGCCAAACCTTTCTCCTTCACGATCTCATCCCACACCGCCCCTTTATCCTTCATCATCTCCGCCAAGCTCAGCTTCTCGCCGCCCTCGAACTCAGCACATTCCACCTCAAACTGCTCCCCAAACACCTTCCAGAGATGTTTCCACTTAAAAACATCGCCATTACTGCAATTAAAAGCCTCATTCTTCGCGTATGGATCCACAGCCGCCCATATATGCTGCTCTGCAATCAAGTCGGCATCCGAAGCATCCGAATACCGGTCCCACGCCTCCTTAGACCCCGGAAACCTAAGAGGGACACCCTCGTGTTTACAAATTGTAGCATAAACACACAAAGTGCCGATCAAATTCATCATGCTATAAGGCGAAAACCCAAATATGTTTCCAGGCCTATGGACTGACCAAGTTAATCCCTCTTTCTTTTCCACCTCTGCAAACAAAATATCCTCCTGATTGTAGTAAAAATTTGGAGCATCTAGCCTCGGAAGATCCTCACTATATGGAGGATCATGGCCAACTTTCCCAAACAATTCGAATGGGCCGATATAATGTTTTCGACCCGTTTGCAAACAAATATGTTTCAAATTGGGCGCATTCGGAATCAAAGCATTCAACACATTCCTAAACATTTTACCATTGATTTCACAGTTTTCGGCCTCGGTGGGCTTGCTGGCCCAAGTGACATAGAAGATGTGAGTGACATCTTCCAGCTGAGAGAGTTTTGATTCTGTTTCATCAGGGTTGGAGACGTCGCACTGGACGTATTCAATTGGGTGGTCGGCATTCCAGGCGGGTCTAGGGCGGCGAGCGACGCCGTAGACTTTCCAGGGACCGCCGGGGGTGTCGGCAAGAGGGAGGATCTCGGCGAGACTATTGCCGACTATGCCGGTTATTCCCACGATTAGGGCCACGCTTTCGTGTTTTGTTGGCGCCTCATCTTGTCCAAGCTTTTTCTGTAATGATTCAATTAGCAGATTTGTTAAATATGAATGATCCAGAAAAAAAATGGGCGGATAAAAACACATATAAATACACATGGTAAGTGAGAGAGATTAACTACCCTGGCAGCGCCAATTGCACCTGACCACCACCAGCTCATGGTGGTTGTTTGTCTGAGAATTGACCTGAAGGACAGTATATGAGATAAAAATAGGATAAACGTGTGTAGCAGATTTTATAGATCAAGGGAGAAGCTCTACTCTATTCTAGAAGTAGACCTCTCCCGTGTTTTATTGTGTCATGTTTTTTCTCCTTTTCTTGTAAAAAAAAAAAATACTCCTAAAATGTAAATCTTTAAATTAAAATTCAAATAAAATTTATTCTATTTTAAAATAATATTAAATTACATATAAAATATTATTATAAAATTTAAAATTTCAAATATTAACAAATTTATTATATTAAAATTTAAATTTTAAATTTTAAAATTTACAAATTTAATTTAAAAACTCAAAAATATCTCTAATATTGAAGTGGATATTATGCAATGGATGACTATGTAACATTCATGGATACGGGGTATATCCATAAGAGTCAAACTCCGTACACATTTATTACATATTTATTATATATTAATTTAATAAAATAAAATATAATATAATAAATAATATAATATAATTAAAAAAATAAATATTTTTATTATTTAAATTAAATATTTAAACTCTCAAATAATGTACACATAACTTTACTCTATTGATAAACTAATTTTCATAAGAATCATAGATATGGGGGTGTGCGTGTGTGTGTATATAGTATATATATATATATATAAATAAATGCTATAGATGATAGTCGCTGAGAAAAAAAGGGTGACAAGCTCTGTAGTTGTTTTAAGTCGCGAATGTCCTTTTCACATGGATGGGATCATGTGAGTGGAGGAGGGAGAAGACAAATACGGCACGACAAATGATTATGTAGAACAAAATTTTCAAAGCCTTGTTGTTTAACGTTCCCATGGATGTCATGTCTATGCGGTTCACTACGCTCCACATGATCATGAATGACGTCATACCTTTCCATCTTTATCAAATTGCCTTTACATTAGCACTTGCCCACATTTCAGAACAGGTTCATTATGGTGTCTAGTCGGCTCGTTATACAAGCCAAATTATTTTTTTATTTTTTTATTTTTTTAAACTTCGAACTTGTTCGAGCTTCAGGTCGTCTTTTAAACAGCAGAGTCCGAATTTTTTTCGAAAATAATGTAGAGTAATTAATACTCCATCTTGCTTTAAATAGTTAAATTTATAGAGTTCGATTTCGAGTTGTCAAGTCAAATAAATTTAATTTTTTTTTTTTAGAACTCTAACTCAGATTGTTAAGAATTAAGATAATTAAACAAGCTCAAGTTCATTTAACACCCATACATACAGTTATGCATTAAGAGCTTTCACACTTACAAAACATACTTGCACAAGAGGAACCAAGGCCAAAAGAACTTTAATATGCAAAACATACGAATAAAGCGACCAAATAGACACAGCTGGTACTATCCCACAATCAAAGTTAATTCAGGATCCACCTACCTTTTACCCGAAATCACTGATTTTGATTTTTGAAATAAAACAGAAAAACAAAATAGAGTGATGTATTCAACCTCCGCATATAATTGCACCTTAAATATGTTCTCCTTTTTTTTCAGATCTTTTTTTTCAAGCTCTATCATATCTACTACGGTCATGTTTTAGTTCAAAATTCAATGGACTTGGAGGCAACAAAACTTCAACCAATTCAACTTTGTGAGGGTAATTAAGCATAATACAGAATAACACGCCAAAGATGAGTATTAGGACAATATACATGTCAACAACCATATAGAGGAAGCAAACAACCAATCACCGCAAGGAAAATCTAAGCTTGTTTGCTTTATCGAACATAAAGGAGCGTGCAATCAGCAGCAAGTGCTGATAACTTCACAGTGGCTTGCATAAGATTATCATGTAAAGATATTATGCTTCAACTATATCTATATAGACTATAGCATCGAGTTATAAACCCTCCATCCTAACTTAAAATACCCTTCTTTTTTCAGTGTTTGTGGCATGGATTTTAAGACACTCCAAAAACCTATTTATGTATTGTATTTTAAAATTATTTTTGTATATTATATTTTCTAATATATTTGATAAATATAAAACATATAACTATGTTTATCAAGCAACAGAAAGGATTCTTATAGACTGTAGTTTAATACTTTTATACAGATTTATTCCCAAGTATTACAATATCAGGATGAAATCTTATGCAAGGCAGTCTAAAACATCAAATTATCAAACCAATGATTAAAGAAGATTTTTTCTATTGAGTTGTTGTACATACCTTAAGGCTCTCAAATTTCTGCATTCCCATCAGAATCATAGAAGGCCTCATGCAAAGTATACAAATCGAACTAAGCAAACAGCTCAAGATTATCATATAGGAGTATGTACAAGAGCATTACAACATTGCTCCTATTTTCACCAGAGTAGGATATATTGCAGGCAGAAGAAATGCAAACAAGCTAAACTCAAGTTTCAGGGGATCAAAAGGCATTCCAACCAGGCTGTAATCCCATCTATCAAATAAAATGATCAACAATCATCTCTTCGCAATTCTTCTTCACCTTTTTTCATCTACCTTTGTAATTCTTTCTACCAACCTACACTCTTCCCCCTTAGGAATGTGTGGATCAATCTGTCGAAGATTATTAATGAATTGCATCGCCTCCTCCCAGCGATTAAGCTTACAATACCAATCTACAATGGCATTGTATGTGCTCTCATTCGGTTTACAGCCTTGTTTAATCATATATCGGACCACATCAACAGCTTCCACAAACATTGCATCAGCCGCATAACTTGCCACAAATGTATTATACGTGATCGCATCGGGAATAATCCCAGATTTCTTCATTTCCTCTAATACACGTGATGCATCTTTTAATCGCCCCCTTCTGCAATAAGCAAAAATTACTGTATTGTATGAGATAATATCAGGCTTCGTTCCTTTTGCTAAAAGATCCCTCAGTATTTCCTCAGATTTCTCATAATTTGCCGATCGACTATACATATACATCAAACTATTGTAAGTTGTCAAGCTAGGAGTAAACCCGCTCTCAGTCATAAAGTTGATGATCTCATTTGCCTTGGTACCAATCTGTCTCCGACCATAAATGGAAACCATGGCATTCAAGATAGTTATGTCAGGGGAGAAACCTTTTCTTCTGAACTCCATAAAAGCTCGTTCTGTTTCCATTAAAAGGTCCAATTTGCTATTGACTAAAACAAGAGATTTTAAAAGCACAACATGTGGTTCGATTTTACCAGAATAAATGTCCTCTGCAAGAGCACATACTCGTTCAATCTGTTTCCCATTAGCATAAGCATGCAATAAAGAACTATAAGTCCGCTCATTAGGTTTACACCGACCATCCTTCATTTCTGCAAGTACTTTCTCCGAGTCTTCCCAAAGCCCTCCTCGTGCCAATGCTGCTAGGTAAGCATTATAAGTGGAAAGATCGGGAGTAACTTCTGCTTCCAACATCCTCTTATAAACAGCCATGGCTTGGTCAAAATCTCCACACCGGCTGTAAGCACCTATTAAGGTGTTAAAAGTGTCCCTCTCGGCCACAAAACCTGATCTCTTCATTTCTCTGAAGACTCCAGAAACTTCTGTGTCCATACCACTCTGCCCAAACACGGCCAGAAGTGTGTTCCAAGTAACAATGTCCGGGGAAATACCAGATACCTTGATCTCTTCAAAAACCTTCATCATTTCTGTGAAGTTCCCTCGATTTCCGTGCATCTTAATTAGAGCATTAAAGGTACAGATATTTGGATTACAACCTGCACTTCTCATTTCCTCGAAAATCCTCATCGCAGCGTCATCCTTCCCGAATTTCTCAAACCCTGACAATAGAGTTGTATAAGTGAATACATCTGGCTTCATCCTTTTTTCCACCATTTGCATTTTGAGCTCCATTGCTTCATCCAACAAACCATAACTAGCATAAGCTGAAATCAATGAATTGTATGTGACAATGCCAGGTGATAACCCGTGAACCTCCATCTCCCGCAAAACCTCCATAGCTTCCTTAGGGCGTCTAGACTTCCCATAGACATCCAATAGCGTATTGAAAGTAACCTTATCGGGAATAAATCCTGCTAGTTTCATCTCCTCAAAAATCTCCTTAGCTTCTTCGTGCAAGGACCCACGCCTACAACAACTTATGAGGGTGTTATAAGTATAAGCATCCGGGGCAACCCTAGAATTCTTCATACCCTCAAACAGCGAAGTTATTTTATGCCACGGAAAACCCATTTTCCCGTAGACATTCAAAACCACATTGTAGGTAATCAAAGAAGGTTTGCAGCCCTCTTCCTCCATTTTCTTGAAAACCATTATAGCTTCTCTATACCTCCCATTACTAGCACAAGCAGTTATTAATGAAGTATAAGCATAGACATCAATAACAAAACCATCTTTATGAAGATTGTGAAGCAAAGAAGATGCAGCCAAAACCCGGCCATCTCTACCAAGCATGCTTATCATTACAGCAACAACAGACCCATTTAAAAAAATATCCGAATTGTCGTGATTACGGACCCATTCAAACACTTTCATAGCCAAATCACATTTCTTGTAATACCCTAAACCCTTAATTACACCCAAAACATCAAAAGACAGGGACTTTATAGATGATTCTGATTGTTTTTCAACTGAATCGAATAATTTAGCCAATGTTTCATCAATGTTAGCAGAATCAAAATCGGGCTGTACTAGGGTTTGGAGGGTTTGCTCACCTAGTGAGGAGAGACGGTTGGGAGACCATGGCTTGCCCTTGTTGGGGTCATGTTGTTTGCCAAAGCGACGCCGTGTTCTAGGGATGCGAGGTGAAGGGTAATTTGGGGATTGGGGTTTATGGGTTTGTGGGTTTTGCTGGGGAAGGAAATCTCGGAAAAGAGGGGTTAGAGGAGGAGGAGAGGTGGTGGGTTGGTGGTGGTCTTGGAAGATAGGTTTTCGGGGAGGCGGGTTGGGAAGAAGAAGGGGGACTGAGAGCTTTTCTGCCATGAATTAGCAAATGACTGTAAAGAAAGGAAGGAGATTTTTTCAGTGAAATGGCTAGTAGCGGAGGGTGGAGTTCGTCTTAGCTTTAGTTTTAGCGGGTAGCGAAATGAATTGAAGGAATATCAACGTGTAATTATAAATTTAGTCACATTTTTTCCAGGAAAGTGTTATTTACTTATTCTGCCCCAATAACATTTTGAATTTTTTTTTTTTAAGAGTTTCTTTTCACATAAATATGAGATTCATTAAAGTATTTTTGTGATAGAATTACTATAATAATAGCAAATTTGGTTATATAAACTGTTGCAATCTTCTTAATACTTCGTCAATTGTAACTTTGCCCTCAATATATTAAAATTCGTGTATTTTGTATACTAACTAACTCGAATATCCGGCATTATTCAGGTCAGACATAATTATTTATTGATATACTCTCCCGTCTAAAAACAAATGGGGTTTGACTCAAAATAATGAGTAAATGCTCATTCTTTTTTAGACAGAGGGAGTATTATAAAAAATTATTGTAATATTTTATGTAATTTTTTTAATATTTAATTAGTTCTAAGTTAAAACAGTTGATATT
>JAUMHB010071417.1:838-13196 GCA_032359685.1 Pittosporum tobira | reverse complement strand
AATCTTAGCACGCTTTCTCATTATCGGTTAAAACCTTAATTTTGTTTTGTAATTAGTTTAATTATATAAAAATCAAAACTTTAATTGGTTAAATTAGTAAAGAATTATCTAAGTGATAAATAGTTAGTAAATTACAATTGCTCGTGGGATCGATATCTTTTATACTATAATTTGATTGGTGTATACTTGCACTTTTCACCTATCAATGTTAAATGGTGGAATCTTGGTACATGAAGTAAAGGATCAAACAAGTTCATATGAGAAGAAATATTTTATCCATGCATGGGATTATGTCTATGTTAAAAGTTGTGTTTGTTACAAGCATGCATGAGTTTATGTTTAACAAGTTGATATAGGATTATTCTTTTAGATTTTGGTAACTTAAACCCTAGCCTATGGCTAGGATATAATGTCTATGGGATGTGTAATTATGCTTAAGATGGTGTATAGATGCTTAGAAAGTGATTAAAGAAAGTTGTAGGTGTTTTTACAAATATGCAGAATTTGATAATTTGAATTTTGGGCCATATTCCAAAAATTACAGAAAATAATCTTTTGGTCCAATGGACATGAAAGTTTTACAGAACATAGATGGATAAGTATAGTTTATGCCGGCTAAAAATTAGATTAATTGGAGGTTGCTTGGTATTTCATTAAATTACCTAAAGTTGGATGCAGAAACTTTCTGCATACCCAAAAAATCTGGAATTTTAGCCAACTTTGAAATGGGATATCTCCTTCATAATTAGTTGGCATTTAGTGATTCTTAAGTCTATTTTATAGCCCAAAAGTTTAGAATTTGGTAAAATTGATTATGTTGCTAAAGACTTTTATAGTATGAGTTACACGTGATTAAGTACAATGGACTCCTTAGACTTTAAATTGGGCACTAGTTGAATAAAAACTCTAAAAGAGTTTGTAAAACGTGAAAATTCATAAGATTACTAATACAAGGCCACTAATGATTATAGGATTTCATTCAAAGGCTGAGGAAAATATTAAGGATACTTGGTACGTTAAGGGAGCACACCAAGTCAAGTACACTTACTAGCCCCTTTTTCACGCATAATTTATTGTTTCATTATACGTGGTATTGTTTGTCGTCTGGTATAAGTTTTTATTCACTTATACTTGTGAGAATGAATGAAAGTTTTACTTATGCATGTTTATAAAGAAAATGTAAAGTTTTGTTCAAATAATGAGAAAGGAAGATCAAGTATGCCAATTGAGTTAAGATCGGTGTTTTCCGATATTTTACGGGAGCAATCATGTAGTTACGGGAGAATTCTCATGAATGCAATGTACACACTTGCAAGAAAGGAAATATGCCAAATTGGTGATTATGAACTGAGAAATGAGCCGCTCAATCGAAACTATGTATGACGATTGAGTGGAAGATATGAGTAATGTTTTTTGCTCAGTTTGGACTAAGCTCATGTTGGGACTAAGCGTTAAGAGCATATGTTATATGAATGATTCCCATTCAATTTAATTGGGTGGAAGTTATGTTAAACGTAATGAAGTGTGGTTATGAATGATCATTTATGCTCAGTTGGGATAGAGGTGTGGTTATGAAAGGATAACTTTTGCTCAGCCGGGATTGAAAGCTGGGTGGAGGTGTGATTATGGAAGCATATGTTGGACATACTTACTTAAAGTTGTTTAAAGATTTTTTCACGATTTATATTGGTGCTCGTAAATCATGCTAGCAGAATGAGAATCCACCATATGCTCGTGGGTTCAAAATGATTTTGATATCAAATTGGTCTTGGCTAGGACTGGTCAACGGGAAAAACCCGCATCGTAACCGCTATTCTATACCGCAACCGTACCCGCTTTAGTTAACGGAAAATAATTGCATTTGTAACTGCATAAGCGGTAATGGTAGCAGTTTTTTTGGAAAAATCCAGTACTATATCATCTTCCTTTTTTATTTTTTATTTTTATGTTGAAATGTATTAATTTTTGATAGCCTCCTACCATTTATTATGGAAATTGGACCTTGTTATATGATTTGTATTTAGATCTATTTTTTATACAATAAAAAAAATTATTATTTTATTTTATTTTACAAGTAGTTGATAGTAACTTGGGTGATATGTACTTTGTCTATAGAAGTGGAGGAACTAGAATAACATATTTGTAAAATACGATAATTACACAATGATTAATTTATACATCTTCTCAATTTAATATATATTATAATTCATGGAACTAATAGAAAATATTCTACCAACATAATAATAAATTAAATAAAATAAATGAGAAAACAGTTTTTACCGTTGGTTTTGGAAAAAATCTAAACCGCAACTGCTTTAGATTTTTTACAGAACATTTTTTCCGCAACCGAACTGAAATCAAATTTCCAAAACCGACGGTGTGGGAAAAAACTCAATTTACCGCTTTTTTTGAGCAGTCCTAGTCTTGGCTTCAAAAAGAGTTTTGATTTTCAAAATAGTTTAAAGTTTGAATACAATGAATTTTTGAGAAATAATTTTATTTTAAAACGAAATCATTTTGATTAAAAATATTTTTTACTTAGCCTTGAGAGTGGTATACTTGCTAGGCATTATTCGCTCATTCTTATTGTGTTTTAAATATTTTTCAGTTAGAACATAATGAGAAGGGTGGATTCGAAGTATCTTAACCAAGGATGGACGAGAAATAAAGACTGGGGATTTGTCTAACTTGGAAGGCGGATCAATGGATGTTGTATTTATTAAGAATATACCATGTTTGTATTAATACGTTTTCGCTGCAATGTAATAAATGGTATATAATGTATTGGTCCTGGGTAATTGACCATGGAAAGTAAGGGTTTTCAGTGGATAATAGTTAGACGGAGAAGCATGTGTCATAATAAACTTCCATAATTACAACATCAAATCCTTGGTGGGTTCCTTTTTTTTTTTTTTTTTTTTTTTTTCTGCCAATAAGAAGTTTGACAATTTCTTTTTTTCCTCAAATAAAAAATGGGAAGGTAAATGCAGTCATGTAGGTCAAATCCATTATTGCTACTATTCTCATTTACACATTAGCTCTGTCTTTAAACTTCCGAAATAAGAAATCGAAGATCTGGATAAAATAGTTAGAAGCTTTTGGTGGGGGGACTAAGAACAAAATGAAAGAAAAATTCATGGGAAAGAAAAATCCATACACTTATTAAAAAAATGATTGGACCATACCATAGATATATATATATATCAATGAAAAAGTTAAAACATATACTTATTAGATAAAATCCTAAAAGATGGGACTGGGAAGTGATTAAGCAAAAAAAGTTCCTAAATACTTTGTGGAATGAAATAGAATAGCCAGAGTAAAAAATAACGTGGACTTAACAACTCATTAGAATGCTGCTGCAACAACAAATGAGGATTTTTTTTTAGCATAAAATCAACATATCAGATGGACATCAAGTAATGATGATGCAACAAGAAGTTACATTTATACAACATATTCTAACAATACGAGAGGTCAATTACAGTAGTAGGGTTCAAATAATGGCAACACAGAACATGTGGGGGCAAATAAATCGGGCACAAATGCAAGCAGAAAGGGATGGGGCCTAGTAACTAAAGGTATGGAAAATGTTACAAAATTGGCTTGCTTTAAATAGTAAAAGAGCAAATATTAGATAGGTGTGTGTGTGTGTGTGTGTGTTTTTCTTTTTCTCGTAAGAATGAACCAAAAAAGGTGGACCATTTATTTTTCCAATGCAACCGTGTTAGAGAGTAGTTTGGTTACGAGCAAGTTTTCAACTTAAGTTGGTTAGTAATCCAATAAATATATCTTAGTTGACACATTTGAATGGATAAGTAAATTAAAAGAGGAAGATAATGGCATAAACAACTTGAATTATTGGACAAAATTAAAATTACAACATATGTGATGTTATATTTAGAGAGGTCATACTTAATCCTAGAATAATTTTAATCCAATTCAATAATCTACAAAAAAAAAAAAAAGACTGGGAATAAGCAAACAAGGTGAGATTAAATGTTATCAATAATAATAATAATAATAATAACCAACATCCCAATGAGTTTATTTTGTCTAAATTTAGGAGCTGCTCAATCAGGCAATATATATCTTTTGTGTACAATAATAATATAGTACATATAGACGAAATGATGTAGTGGAAAAACTCTATGAGAATTTGGATTGCTTTATATTTTAGTATTCATGGAAATTAATTTATTTTATGTATTTTATTTATTATTTAGGCTAGTTTATTAGTTTAATTTAAATATATTATTATATTAGTAGTTGATTTAGAATAGGATTATTAGAATTTGATTTCAATTAGGATTAAATTTACTATTACTAGATAGAATTGGAAAATGTTATTTACTTTTTTCAAGTAGTATTGATTTTTATTTGGGTATCTATAAATACTCACTCTTATAATATATTCGGATACACATTTCAGATTATTATTATTATTATTATTATTATTTTAATATATTGATTTTTTCTTTGAGATTCTGTTTTTCTTTATTATTATAAGGGCTCATCAATTCTTAGAGTTTAGATGTTAAACTCAATTAATTTTGACTAATAAATTTAACTAATCACGTATTTCCGTTGCGTCAGGAAAGCTGGGAAAAGAAAAGTGACAAAGTTGTATTAGGATGGAGTCTTTTCAAAGATGGTGTGAAACAGTCTGGAACAGCTCTCCCATATTTTGCTGCGAGTAGAAGCCACTGCAGTACGTTGAAGCATTCAGTTGGGCTAAGAATGCAAATATTAAAGCTTTCTTTATTTGAACGGACTTTGAACTTTTGACATTTTGGTTAACTCCGCTAGCTATCATTATCAGCTTAATAATATTATTATATTTAACTTATAAATTTTTTAAAAATAAATTAATAATATTATTATATTTAATTTATAAAAATTTTTAAATTATTTTTTAAAATTAATTTTAAAAAATTTAATTTTTAAAAATAAATTATAATTATAAATAATCAATTCAACCAAACAAACATGCAAATCATTCATTCATTTCCTCCGCACAAAACACTCCCCACTCCCACAGAACACAATTTTGAGCCACCCGTTCCTACTACACATACGACAAAAGCCTACGAAATTCGTGGTCATCAACTACCCGTAAAAATACTGAAACTTCAACAACGTCTGAAAAAGTTTGTCCCTTCGTCCCAACTCACTCACTCGTTCAGAGTCCCCCCATGATTACTCCTAAGCTCTCAAACTCGAGCAATGCACCACCACCCTCTCTCAAATTCTTCCTCAAATCAAACATTACTGATCTGGGCTTTTGCCAATCTGGCCCTTCTCTACGCAACCAATTTAAAATCTTTGCTTCAATTGACAGGCCCAGATGGAACAATTCCACGACCCATTACTCCACATTCGACTCGAGTACTAATAGTAATAGTAATAGTAATAATAATAATAATAATAATACTCATCAATCCAGGACGAGGGATGGGCCCGAAGAAGGAGAGAGGAATGTTGATTGCCAAGTGGAAGTTATATCTTGGCGGGAACGCAGGATAAGAGCGGAAATATGTGTGAATGCTGATATTGAATCTGTTTGGCATGCTCTCACCGATTATGAAAGGCTTGCTGATTTCATTCCCAATCTCGTTTGTAGGTATCGTTTTTGTCATACCTTGTTCATTTTTACACGAAATTTCTTTTCTAGTTTTACTGCTTAAGTTCAAATGAGGATTTAAAGAATGATCATTTTCCTATATCTTAATCTTTCCGTCCCGAAAAAATTAGAGATACCTTTAAAAAACCAACAGTTAGTATGTACAGTTTTTTGTTTACATATTTTCCCAAACAATATAAGGAGAATAAGTGGAGACAAAGGTTTAAGCGGGTGGGTGGAAATAGGGAGTAGGGCTTCAGCCAGTGTGTCTTGTGAAGAATGACGAAGAGAGCGGTGAGAAGAAGAGAGGGGGTAAATAGGGAGTAAGGCTTCAGTGGGTGGGTCTTGTGAAGAATGATGAAGAGAGCGGTGAGAAGAAGAGAGGGTAAGACAAGAATTTAGTGACCTTTTATTGTTCTAAAGTAAAACCGAAAAGGAATAACCATCTCTAATTTTGGTGGAATGGAGTTTATTACATAAGCAGAAAGGATAATACTCTGTGTGTGTGTTAGTTCCTTGATGTTTTGTTTAGGCATCCCCTGTTAGGCTACCCTGTTGCTGTGAAATTATTTGATTTTGGTCATCTTTTGCATTATTCGCTTATTTCGTCTTCAAATGATCTTATGATCGTGAATGTAACATTGTTTTGTCAAGCAGTACGACAAATTTGTTTAGGTGTCAACAGAACTAGTGTCATCATACTGCTTAAAAGTATAAATCTCGGTTCCTGAGCAACTAATAAAATCTAAATCTCTGTTCTTGAGCAATTTACTCACATTGTAGACCTCCATTAATTGCATTCACCTCGACAACACTCCAGTGAAATGAAAGCAACAAAAGCGAGGCAAGGAGAAAACTAAAAGTTGAAACATAGACAATTAAAAAGAATAAATGACTACAATGAAATATAAGAAAAAACACAAAATTAAATTAAAAAAATAAAATGACTGGAGTGATGATGTTTCAATACTACTGTTGAGTTTAATTTTTACTTCCTCGTACTTTTTTCTATCTATATTTTATTTTCCACTTTATGTGACTGGAGTTATGATATTTGATCGTCAGTGGAAGAATACCTTGCCCACATCCTGGGCGGATATGGTTGGAGCAAAGAGGCTTGCAACGGGCTCTGTATTGGCATATAGAAGCTCGTGTTGTGTTAGATCTTCAAGAATTTATCAATTCGGTAAGTGTCTTGAGTCTATATCTAGTGTTTAGAGTATTTATTGTGACACAAGCTCTGAGTTAGATGCAGAATTAAAGCAATAGCTTATTCTTTTTCTTGTGTGTTAGTTATATTATATCTAGATCCTACGAGATTTCTAACATTTTAGCCAATGTAGCAAACCATGTGTCCTTATCTGTTCCATAAGCCAAAACGATCAGCAACAGAGCCAAAATTGCAAAATTGGGGGGAACCAAAGTAAAATTTTTAGGGGATAAGGGGGCCTAAAAAAAATAAAATTGGGGGGGACCAAAGTAACAATTTTGGGGGGGACCACTCTAATAAATTTTAACATTTTAGTACATGTGAGAAATGTTTGGGGGGTTTTCCTCCTCTTCTCCTCTCCTCTCCTCTCCTTTTCTGAACGTGGATCCGCCCTTGGAAACGATCGAGTTTCTGGTAACAAGGAAGTTGAAGTGGACGCACTGATTTGGAGAGCATCTATTTGGGATAACAAGTACGTTAGAGCATAGACCTCATTTTCAGAAAAGGGCCAAGGCGAAAAATCATCGAAACCAGAATAGGAGGAAGTCCCTGAAATCTCATATACGAGAGCCTATGAAGGGATAGTGTAACACCTGTAACCCGTTGTTGGCTCGGGTGATATACGCCTCAAACCCAACGGCTCGCAAGGCAACAAGTATCAAAAATTGAACTCAAACTTAAATAATTCATTAAAGCATGCAAATATGTCTAAAGATCTTCCAACTAAACTCAACTGAAATTAAACTTCAGAACTTACAACTCAACAAACAGAGACGCAGCTCCTCAAATTCTAAATCTAATAAAGTCTTGCAAAAAAAATGAACATGAGAACTGAAATAACTCTTGAACGACTCCACCTCGTCGTCCCATTTTAGTTTCAAAATATGCAACCTGTAAGATAATGTAAGGAATGAGCCATGAAGCACAGCAAAAAGAAAACTTCCTCATCTAGTGGATCAAGTTCAATTTGGTAAACCATTTCAAAATACTACTATAACTTTTAGCTCAATAGCATTTCAGAAATTATTTTGAGTGTAGAATTTTGAGGAGTTGCGTCTCTGTTTATCTAATTGTTGGATATTGAATTTGAATTTAGTTTGGTTTAAATTTGGAAAACTTTTAGACATGATTTTAGTTATGTTTTGATGATACTTATAAGATTTAAGCTGCGCATTTGGATATTTTGGTTTTGTGGGACTTCAGGTATTGTCGCATGTACCACTCCGGCGTGAAGCGGGTTCGGGGTATTACAGATAGTGCTACCACCTTTACCCCAACCACAAACACCCCCCCCCCCCTCTCTTCTCTTCCAAACTATGTCCCTCTCCATGGCTCATAGATTGCCATGGCCATGCCCTCAAGGATGATGTCCATTGAGAAGCAGTAACCGCTAAACTTTTCTGAGCAACAAGAAGAGATTAACCAACTATTGCTAAATTAATATCATTCGCCTGTTTATAGTTACGTGGAAAGTAATTCAATAGATAAATCAGTTTCTCTATTTTGGATTAGTTTTCTTTTTCTTTTTTTTCTAATTAGTCTGGTGACTGTTTGATTATCTTTAACATTATTAGCCTCTTATTCACTTGTAGAATTTCTAGTCATCATTTACACATCTCATTTTGCTCCAAATCTTAACTCCGAGCAACTGCTTTTATTTAGGCCACTGATCGTGAACTTCATTTTTCCATGGTTGATGGAGATTTTAAGAAGTTTGAAGGCAAATGGTGTATAAATTCCAGCAGAAGGTACGGCTCACACTTCACTGCCACTGACATTAAGAAACATCCCATGATGGAGATGCCATTCCATGTGTATTTTAAAAAAAAATAAAACTTCACGATTAAATGTGCTTCAATATTAAAAAAGGGTTCAATGTCATTCCCAAGTATAGGATACCTTCTACATGCATAAATTGCAGAATCGATGGATGTAAACCTTGATTCTAATTGCATCATTATAGATATAGATGCCTACATACATTCGTTCCCTATTCGACAATGCTCT
This sequence comes from Pittosporum tobira, assembly GCA_032359685.1. Lineage (NCBI taxonomy): Eukaryota > Viridiplantae > Streptophyta > Magnoliopsida > Apiales > Pittosporaceae > Pittosporum > Pittosporum tobira. The sequence continues at coordinate 4,356 of JAUMHB010071417.1, read as the reverse complement.
TCAATGCATTACTTGGTGTTCTGCTCCTTTTATCTAAATTATTTGGGCATGACAGTTTTCCAGAAAACATCATTAGATATATTATCTCTACAGTTCTCCTCTTTGTTACTTTATGTAAAACAAACAATAGATAGCTGTATCATAATCCATGCCTGCCTACCTTCACATCCATGAATCAGTCATGTCTCCAATGTGAAATATGTTCCTTTGTAACTTTACAAATTTTGGACCTTGATCTCATATCCCATGGCATTTTGAACATCCTCATGTTTGATAGGACTCTAACCAAAAGTAGCTCCTTCTAAAATCATTTCTTATTTGGTTTGTTTCCTCCACTGAGTAACTTTGTTAACCATAGTTGCAGCATGTTGCTGGATTACTGTGTTCATGTCACCAAACATCTCCTTTCCTTTCTATATTATTTTCTGAGGAATATCTTAAAGTGATTATGTAATCTCCGATAGTGTAAATAAAAAGGATATTATTTGTTTAATTATTATTTAAAGCTTACTCAGTTGAAAATATAAAGGTATACCCCCTGCGGCACTGCACAATAATACTGCTTATAATCAACCATGGTGAGGTTGCTTTCGTTTGGATGGAAGATAAAGCTACATATAAAATGAAGTTTTCTTATTTCTCGCTTGCTCGCTCTCTTTTCTGCTTTTTTTCCCGATAGATAAGTGTTGAGTGATGAATACTCTTCTGGAAGAGTTTTCTTTGACCATTCATTGTACGGAGGAAAATTTTACTGTCGCTCATTAAAATTTATACTTTCTTCTCATAAATTCCTCTTGATTACTATTTGTAGGTCTTCCATAACAACTTTGTCTTATGAAGTTAATGTGATACCAAGATTCAATTTCCCGGCCATATTCTTGGAGCGAATTATAAGTTCAGACCTTCCAGTCAACCTTCAAGCCTTAGCTTGCAGAGCTGAGAAGAGCTTTGAGGGGAACCAGAACGCAAAAATCCCAGAAAATATTTCTAGTGCAGCATCTGTGGACCCCGTTACTAATGCTAGCACAGACATTGATGGCACTTTTTCAAAAGAGAATAAGCTTCCTTCTGGAGATGTTAAAGAGAACTATCCCAGCTCTAGTTTTGGCCCCTTGTCCCCATCATCTACTGAATTGAACTGTAACTGGGGAGTATTTGGGAAAGTTTGCAAACTTGATAGGCCAGTGGTGGATGAAGTTCACCTTCGTAGATTTGATGGTCTATTGGTAATTGATTGACTTTAGACTTTTGTACCCTTCCCTTTTTTTTTTCAAGAAAAAGCCATTTTGTCTTAGCACACCCCCTGATTAATGGTTTTGAGGTGAAGGAGAATGGAGGTGTGCATCGCTGTGTTGTTGCTAGCATAACGGTGAAAGCTCCTGTTCGTGAAGTATGGAACGCGTTGACTGCCTATGAGAGTCTTACCGAGTAAGTATTGTACGTTTTCATATATGAATTCCTGACATACAACTTTAAGACTGAAATTATGAGTAATTGCTCCACTTCTTTGGGTGTATTTCTGGAAACACTTTACAGTATATCAGGATTCACGGGGCCGCCAGGGAATATCCCTATTATGCATGCCATAGATGAATAATATACTCCCTTTGTCCCAACTTTATATGTCTAATTACAAATACACGCTTATTAAGAAATAATTGTTTCTCTAAATTATCCTTCTTGCAGTATTAATTCTTGTTTAATGACTCACTTTCTCTCCCTCTTTCAATATAGTCATTTAATACCTCTCTCCTACCTAATCAATCTTTCACATTCAAATTCTCTGTCTAACCAATTTCTCTCTTTTAAAACAATAAATTTCTCAAATTTCTCTCTTATAAAACAATAAAGAGTAATGTGCTTGCAATTTAGTTGTTAATAATTCCAATGTAATTGAACAAATTAAAGATGAGCAGTATTGGAACGATATGACTACGAATATTTTCTAAAAAGATAATTGGACAATCAAAGTTTGAAAAACCAAATAGGAAGCTAGGACACATAAAGTTGGACGTAGGAAGTATTAAATACTTGTACAGACTTGCACAATGAAAGAGACTTAAACCACCGACTTAACAGGGACTGAGTTCATAGAGACTATGCTATGAAAAATTATGTTGTTCTTACACTGATCCTTGAATTAGAAAATCATGGTAATTTCATTCTATACGCCTTTTTGATTCTTTAAAATCTTCCTGATGTTGATTTTACTGAGATCACTTTTGCAGGATAGTTCCAAATTTAGCTATAAGTAAGATTTTATCAAGAGAAAATAACAAAGTTCGCATCCTTCAGGTATAAATCAATTTTAGATTTATTGTTTTATTCACTGTTAATTATATTTTAAATATAATTGTTATTTGCAAATAATCTTTACATTGTACTTACATATTCAGGTTCTAACCTTGTCGTTAAGAGCCAAAGACCATATATTTTGATAGATAGTGGAGGATTTTATACATCTGTGCCAAGACATGTATTAAAACACCTGATGAAATGGTATCCCATGCCTAGATTTTTCATTTCCTGAGAGTGACCCAGGTGGCCTTTTATTTTCGTGTACTTCTTGGACTAATCTAAGGACTAAAAAGTGAGCAATGCATTTTAAAAATTAGAAAATAGTCCAATCATATTCGTCATTATTGAAAACAAACATAGCCTTGGAGCCATTGTTCGGTATTAGTGCCAGATAATCCCATAAGGTTACGCGCACTATTCATAAGGGAAGACACATTTATGGCAATTGTCATCAACTTCATATGAGCAATGGCAACTTCACTAGTTATTTCAGCTTCTTAATCTCTTAAATAAGAGAAACATAGCATCACTACAAATTACCGACATCAAGATTTTTATTACTAGATGCAGTGACCTACTTTGCTGTTGACATATTCTCTTACAAATATATTTTGGTTTGCTGGAATTTTCCAGGAAGGATGCAAAGGTCTGTTGTATATGGTCCTCCATGCACGTGTGGTCTTAGATTTATGTGAAAAACTTGAACAGGAGATAAGCTTTGAGCAGGTTGAAGGGGACTTTGACTCGTTTAAGGGGAAATGGTTATTGGAACAACTTGGGAATCATCACACACTGTTGAAGTACAGCGTGGAGTCAAAAATGCACAAGAATGTGCTTCTCTCTGAAGCTATAATGGAGGAGGTCAACAAATTTCTTGCTATCCTAGATGCTCCAGTATATGCTTTACAAAATTAAATCTCTTGACCTAATGAGTTGATACCCACGATGGCCAAATTTTTATACATGTTAACTTGACCTATATTGTCGGACAAATGTTACACAAGTTGAATTAATGATGACTGTATTTCGTCTGTGTGAGCCTTAGTAGGCACTAGGCTGTCGCTACGATATAGTATATGTATATTTATCTTGTTCCCTATTTAATTATTTTGTTATTATTTTGTTTTTTTTTTTTTGTAATATTTCTAGATTTTTTTATTTCAATACTTTTTTCTTTATCTTTTTTACTTATTATTTCTTTTTTCTTCTCCCTCAACTGC
>JAUMHB010071395.1:0-13197 GCA_032359685.1 Pittosporum tobira | reverse complement strand
TAGTAATTATAAACATGTAGGGTTATATTAATATAAATTGCCTTACTTAAACAATTATTACCATATTCATTTTAATTGAGATTAGGTTTTAATTTATTTTTGAAGAGACGTAAATATTACAATTGGATCTTACAAATATTCCAGTTGAATATAAAATATCCTTGTACATTCTTATTCAATTTTTTTATTATATATTTAATTCATCGAAAATATTTCAATTCAAAATTAATGCAAACATCTTAGAGCAATGTGATTCACTATAATATCACAATACTAAATGCTACTTACATAAAAGTAATGATTAATTGAACTGTTAACCTAAAAAGTTAGACCACATCACTTACTGAATAAGCAAGAATCAACAATTTCCGCACCCATTCAGAATGTTTGATAACTAGACATGCACTTCCACTAAAAAACTTAACGAACAAAAATTTACTCTATTTAGATGCTAAAAAGTGTTATCAAATAACCCCTTATTTATTTGGATAAACATAACTAGATTCTTGGACTTATGAGGATGATATGGACCAAATGGGTCGGGTCGTAGCCTAGTGGTAGCAATTGGCCTCTCCCAAAGGAGAGGTCAAGTTCGAATCCTGGCTAGACATTTTAAAAATGTTTAAGGATTTAATTTTTGTATGGGTGCGTGCGTGAGTTTATATTGTCTTTCATAAGTCTTTGGGCACAATCAATGACACCAAAAAATGATTAAACTTTTTGCTCCAACTTAATATTATAAATAAATAATAAGATGAAAATAAAATCAATATAACTGATATCAACAACAATATGTCTATCCTTTCACTTATCATTATCCTTAAAATCAATTAATTACATAATTGTATTTTGATATTAATAAAGCAACATATAGTAATGAGTTTATAATTTTATGATTTGTACATACTCATTGTTGTAGGTTGGATAATTAATAAATAAACTGCTAAAGTTGGCTTTTACAGCTTAAGCAACCAATAAATCTCATCTGTCCATCTCCAACATCTATCAATTTTTTCTTTATTAACCACAAAAGTTTAATCGCTTGTCGCACGAAGTTTGTACGGCTATTGTATAAGCTTTTGTTGGTGGAACATTTCTCCTATCGCAAATGTATCTACTGCTACTACAAACTAATTTTGCGATCACTAACAAAAGTTTAAACAACGTTAGATTCTTAACTATTCAATCTCTTTGGAGGGCTGAGATTCTTTGACAGGGCTGTGTCGTTCTTTAGCCTCCATGTTAATGTGAGGGATAGTGTTGATACGCCGTCAATTCCACCAAATTAATCCTTCTTCCAAATTAGAGTCAATTCTAAAATTTTAAAATTCATATGATCCTTCATTACAGGTTTGGAAGTAATAAATATTTTGATGAGTAAAACTTTTTAAATAATTTACAACATTCACAAGTATATTAACTAGAATTTGATTAAATCATATTAATTTTAAAAATTTTAGATTTTAAAATGCTCTACAACATCCCATGGGGTTCAATATACAAGTACCCACTGTAATGATGAATTTGTAAAAAGAAACATAGCACACTGGGCAATTAATATGAATATAGTAATAAGTTATATTCCATTTGTTTCAACAAAAAAATTATTTTTGAAATTTTAAAGTTGTTTTAAAATCTTAAGTTCGAAATTAATATGAATTTATCAAATTTTAATTAATATAATTAAATTGAGTGTTGTAAATGGTTTAGATTTTTTAATCAATAGAAATTTAAATTTGAGTGTTGTAAATCTATTCCTCAAATACAATATAATCTTTTTTTATGTATACCATATTAAATTTTAATTTAAAAAAAAACATAAAAAAAATTACAATAAGTCTATTTTTCTTTTCTTACAAATCCGATCAATTTGGCAAGAAAAATTTCCAAAGAAAATAGGCCAAAATTTTTTAAAGTTTTTTTTTTTAGTTTTCCCAACTTAAAAATCTCTCTTAAGAAAATTAGTATTTTCCTTAAATTTTCTATCACTTCCTTTGTTTTAAAAACTTATAAAATAGTTTACAACTTCAATTACTATTCTAGTATTTAAAATTATACTATTAATATTATATCCTACTATTTTAATTACTATTTTATTATTTAAATTATTATATTATTAATAATAATTTATACAATTTATTCTTAATCAAACAAAATTTTTAAATTTCGTAAAAAATTAAAATATTATAAACAATTTGAAATGTAGGAAGTATAAAAAAATAATTTACTATTTTTTAATCATAAATATTACCTTTTCTCCTTCCCTTTCCTGCTGACTAAATTCATGAGCAGAGTCTTGGCTGTCGACGCTTGTTGCAGTTCAAAAGTGAATAGACCTGAGCTTATCTTTTCATACAATTGACCAAACGTCAATTCCACAGAACTCATAAAAGCCCACATCACTCTACGATTCTATAAACCTCGAAGAACCCTAAACCCCCAGAAAAAAATGCTGCTCCAATCCACAATCCCCAAAACCACCCCTCTTCGCCAGCAGCACCATGCCCATCTCTCTGCCTCCCTTCCGTTCCTATCTGGGTTTCGCAATTCAACCTTTTGTCCCACAATTAGAATTCCCAAATACCAAATTATCACTTGTTCAATATCAAAAGTTCATAACTATGGAACAGTAGATTTTGAGAAGAGGCCAGGGCTGAAATGGAATGAGATATACAAGAGAATCTCATTGATGCAAGACCTGGAAAAGGGTGCTGCTAGTGTGTTGAATCAGTGTGAAAATGAGGGCAGGATGGTTACCAAATGGGAGCTTTCTAGAATTGTTAAGGAGTTGAGGAAGTTCCGGCGTTTTAAGCTTGCCCTTGAGGTATGTGTGATAAAATTGTCTTGGTTATATGGTTATTTGTGCTCTTTTTGTGTATTGGTCGGTGGCTATTGTGTAATTCATTTGTAATGGTGCTTCTTTGGTGTTCTTTTTCTGAATTGGTTGGTGGGATTGAATAGTTAATAAAATCAAGTTCTTTGGAGGAGTTGTCCTTCTCCTTGTATAGTGACTTACGGATAATTCATATGTTTTCAATTTCAGTTGGAACAGGTGGATTTTTTTGTTTATTTATATGCAACTATTTTATTTATTTTCATTTGGTTATGCATCTTACAATCTCAATCTTGAGGTGAATTACTCGACTCAAGTATGCTTTTTCTTCCAAACTAGTTGGGTATTTGGAGAATGAATTCAAAGGTAAGCTTAAGGAAACAGGGAAAGAGGTGGTGGGGGTAAAAATTTAAGATCTTGAAGTGAATTAAAAAAAAAGTTTGATTATTATTAGTTTTTGGTTATAATTCTTTGGTTTATTGTTTGTTGATGTCTATTGATTGTTTTTTGTTCTTGTTTTCCATCATTGGGTCTTGCTATTCCTTATAGAGTTATAGGGTTTACATGTACTGATGGGGTAAAAAGGGCATGTGATTTGGATCAGGCTGTAACTACTCCTTATTAAGATTGCACATTTTTGGGATTGGGTTGTGATGGTGATGATTATGTTGATTGATTTTGGGTCGAGTCTTCCACTCTTGATGTATAACAACAGTTATAATACTTCGCCAATGTTTGAGAGCTTTTTTAGTATTTACTATTTAGAACGTCACCAGTACTGAAAATTGAGAATCTTTACAGTTGTTTTTTCATTTCAATTAAAAAAAAAAAAACCGTAAACGCATGGAAAATTCTCGGGAAAGGAGCTGTCAGTTCAGCTGTTGTTATTGCTGAAACAAGTTCTCCCCGCCTTGAGAGGTCAGGGACGTGGTACTCTATTGGTCCTATTGGAAAACCTGATTGATTTTATGTTGGAATGGACTGTGCACTGTTAAATGTGGAAAGGCTGGAGAATGGTGAGTCTTATGATGTGCTGGATAACTTGGATGATGAGGGGGTCGGTTGGTGGAGGTCCAAGTCCTTTCAGAAGAGGATGTTCCTTACTTTCTTAGTGAAGCTGGTGGGGAATGTAAGAGGTGGATTGAGGAAAATATAGGGGAGGTCAGTCATTTATTGGGGGTTTCATCAGAAGGAAAGGATAAGGAGGATGTTTTGGCATTATTTATGAAAATAGATAATAGATGGAGAAAAGGTGTGTGGCAGAGGAAAGGGAAAGGAGATTCATAGAAGCAAGTTGGAGAAAGATTATAAAATTTAGAATGGTCAATGAATGATGAAAAAGGGGGTCTGGTAGGAGAGAAGAAGCGGGATGATGTCTGTCTAGCTTTGATTTCCCCATGAGACTTCGTATTTTATCTTGGAATGTGAGGGGTTTAAACGATCCTCATAGGCGAAGAGTTATTAAAAAGATTGTTGGGAGAGCCCACAGCCAAACCTTGCATGGTTTGTTTACAGAAATCTAAGATGTCAAACATCTTGTGGAGGTAGTGGCTAGCTTATGGTGCAGAAGATGGATGAGATGGGTTGGGCTGGATGCGGTGGGGTCTGCTGGTGGTATTTTGGTCATGTGGGATGTGAGATTTTCAACCTTTTATTTCTTGGTGGGATTTTTTTCTATTTCTTGTCTGTTATAAGTTTGTGGAGACGGGGCTATCATGTGGAGACGGGGCTATCATGGTACTTCTCAGGTGTGTATGGACCAGTAATCGATTCAGATAGATAGGAATTGTGGAGGACCTTGCTGGAGTTCAAGGCCAGTGGTAGGTTCCTTGGTGTATTGAGGGTGATTTAATATGGTCAGTTATTCAGCAGAGAGAAGGGGGTCCAGCACAATATCTAGAGCCATGAGGGAGTTCATGGAATTCATTAATGATATTGAGTTTAGTATTTCATATGTCCACAGAGATTGGTGAACAATGCTTCATTAGTTTTTCCTTATCCTTTCTCTTTGTATGTTGCTCTAGGTACTGCATGGTGGTAAGCGGTAGAGCTAGAAAGAGGAAGGAGAAGAAAGTATACTTTCTCTAAATTCTCATATTCTCATGTGGAAACATATAGTGGAAATACATGCCTCCAATATAACCTGTGTTCTTTCTTCCCTAGCATGTGGTTGGTACTTCAGTATTTGATGTATCTGATGGATGTCTTGAGGAATGCTTGTCTTCAATTTGAGTTCAAGAACTCATTAATTTATGTTTATTATACTTGAAGTTAGGCCTGGATTAATATATTCTGTTTCTTAATATATGTAAGTCATAGGTGTTAATTTTGATACAAGCTCTGCATATTATGACAACTTCTTGACGGGATGTGAGCACAATCACCGTAATAGTAATTGAAGTGCTATCAAATAAATTTTGTTCTTTTATTTATTTATTTATTTTTATTTTTTAAAGAAAGTGATTGGAGTAAATTTTATCGAAAATTTCAAGCTTTAGTTCTTTTTGTTCCTCCTGTCATTTGTTTATTCATACTGCAGGTGTACGAGTGGATGATCAATAGAACAGAGAGATTTAGAATATCTACTAGTGACACGGCGATTCAGTTAGATCTAATTTCTAAAGTGCATGGAATTTCAAATGCCGAAGATTACTTTGTGAAGTTACCAGATACCTTGAAAGACAAAAGGATTTATGGCGCTCTTTTGAATGCTTATGTGCGTGCTAAAATGAAAGGAAAAGCTGAATCCTTAATTTCCGAAATCAAAGATCGAGGTTATGCTAACCAAGCACTTCCTTTCAATGTGATGATGACTCTTTACATGAAAGATACAGACTATGAAAAAGTTGAGCTGATGATTTCGGAGATGATGGAGAAACAGATTCCATTAGATATGTATTCTTACAATATCTGGTTGACATCTCGCGGATCCCAAGGATCTGCAGAAAAGATGGAACAAGTATTTGAAAAGATGAATCTGGACCCCACGATTAATCCCAACTGGTCAACATTCAGCACAATGGCAACGATGTACATCAAAATGGGACAAGTTGAAAAGGCTGAAGAGTGTTTAAAGAAAGTTGAGGCTCGAATCACGGGTCGGGATCGAATTCCTTACCATTATCTTCTAAGTAGTTACAGTAGTGCGGGTAACAAGGAGGAGGTTCAACGGGTATGGAACACTTACAAATCAGTTTTTCCCACCATTCCAAATTTAGGTTACCATTCTATGATCTCTGCTTTGACAAGGCTTGATGATATTGAAGCAGCGGAAAAGATTTATGAAGATTGGGTCGCGGTTAAGTCGGGCTATGATCCTAGAATAGGAAATCTTTTAATGGGTTGGTATGTTAGAAAGGGCTCTTTTGAGAAAGCCAAAGCATTTTTTGAAGATATGGTGGTTGTGGGAGGAAAGCGAAATTCGATTACGTGGGAGATTCTTGCGGAACTCCATATCAAGGAGAAGAGGATCTCCGAGGCTCTTTCTTGCTTTAAGGAGGCTGCTTTGGCTCAGGGATCAAAGTTCTGGAAACCTAAGCCTGTGAATGTGTCGACCATTCTCAAGCTCTGCCAGCAAGAAAATGATGAAGCTAGTAAGGAGGTTTTGTTGGGGGTTCTGAGGCAAGTTGGTTGTATTGATGATAAAGCTTATGCGTCGTATATGCCCTTATCTGATGTGGCATCTCCTGGGAATGAATTGCCAATAGAGAATGGAACTGATGATGATGAAGATGATGCTGGAATTCTTAACCAGATCGAAGGAAACTTGTGAGAACTTGAATATTTCTTTCGACATTCCAGCAAGGCAGCGACTTATCTTAATCGTCTTTGTATGTTATGGACTAATTTCCTTAAGCTCTTGCTTAGTTTAAATCCTATGTTTCAAGTCATTTTTTGAATTTAAATGCATCAATGAGTAGCAATGTAATTGAATCTATTCTGAAATTGATTGAAGGTTCAATCATGTTCGTGTTTAGATTCAAAGAGTTGCATCCTAAATTTAGTCTTGATTAGTCACCAAGCATCATCATTTTTCAGTTAATAGGTTCCATTGTGCAGATTTCATGTTACAGTAAACAACCATACCTCAGAAAGGCAAAGAAAGTACACATTTATCTTTGCTCATAGAGCATCATTGGAATTTTATACAACTACACACTCGCCCAAAAGCAATGCGATCATGTCTCTATCACATCTATCTCACATGTTCTATAACTTCTTGGGGCCGAGTATTATTGGGTGGAGTTCTAATAAATTGTCTAATTTATGAGCCACTTCCTCCACTAAATAGTTCCAGCTAATAAGTTTTAAAATATTGTCTTTTATCCTTTACCATCCCAGTTTTACGACTAACGTAGCAAATTTTTAAAGTCTTAAGACTTAAAATTATGTTTGATAAATCTTATAAAATTAAGATTGTAAGTTAATTATATTTGTTAAAGTTAAATTTAAACTGCAAATTTAAAATTTTAACATACATTTAATCGATTAATTAAAATTATGTGTTACATTTGAATTTTATAATTTTAAATATTATGTAAACTACTACCAAACAAACACTTAACAAATTATTTACAACTCAAAATTTCTGTCGGTGATAAAACTAATCAATCACAAAAACACAACCATCTAATATTTGGTCTATTAACAATTATACCTGTTGCATCAAAATTCAAATAGGGGCCGAATGACCCTCGGTCGTTGAAAAACCAAAAAAAGCACTTCTTTCACAAGCTAGCACGTGACAAATTCAAATTTTAGAAGGAAGATGATGTGGTGTGATCTCATTGGCCAGTAAGCAATAACTTGGGCTCATTAATCTGTCCTCTATTAAGTGCCTACAAGGTACAAGCCTAATTTCTGTCGGTGAAGAGTCAAATAGCCCTTGTTTCTTTTTCTCATTTGCTAGGTAAAATTTTCACGTGGGAATTTAAATTTTCGGTGCCGAAAAATGTTGGTTATAACCATAGTCATTAAAGCATTAAACGAGACGAGAATCGTGACATTTAAGACGTATACTTAAGTGTTCATAAGACGTATAATTTATTTAACTTGATAGATATATTCATAGTTATAGTTCTAATTCATATAGGTTATGAATATTATGTGACTTTCAAATAAATTGTGTTACTACAATTGTTTGATTTTTTAAAATATAACGTGAAATTTCAAATACATACGTTATGTCATTAAATCGTCAAGATGACATTATCTCATCAAAACGTTCATCTAATCGCCGACGCCTTGATAACAATTTTAAAACTTACAAGAGGGACCGAGTAAATAGTTTGAGAAAACTCCAATGCACGACATGCTTTCCTCTTGTTTCACTCCAAAATGAAGAAAACATGCACACCGAAAGAATGGCATTTTGTTGTTTCATTTATTAATTTGTCCAAAATGCCCTTCTAACGGACAAAGGTTCACACAAAACCCCATATTTACAAGGTGCCAAGGGCCAATATGGTGATCGATATACACATAAATGCAAAGTGGGGATTCTCTTGGGGCATTTCTGATGAATTTAATATTTAAAAAATGCTGCCATAAGAGTTTTCCTGCACGTTATCAGCATGTTAGAACTTATCAGAAAGCTAGAAAAGAGATTGACATGTTTGTCTCTATAGTTCTTGTCTTCTGCTCCATTTAAACTAATCTTTATCTTATGCCATATATGCCCTTGTGGAAAGGGGGGGAGGAGGAGGAGAGGCACGGTAGAAGGACATATTTCTTTTCTCATCCAATTGCATAAAGCTGCAGTTAGATTTTGTTCTTAGAAGTGAAAATATTTTGGGACATGTATTAGAGTTTATATGAAAATATAAACAATAAACATAATATAAGAGGAAATGAGTTTATATGAAAATATAAATAACAAACATAATATAAGAGGAAGTCATATATTGAAACAATAGAAGAACAAAATTTTATTAATATGACTTGAAAATTAAAGAGTACATATGAGACCTTATATAGGCATAGTTAACTTATGGACCAAAATAAGATAACTTACAGATTAAGCACACAATCCAATTCTACATTGGATACGAATTAATACTAATACCATAAATACTAAATATTAATATTTATATTCTCTAACATTCAAGCGAAAGGTCTTATAATAACGACTTTTAGCTTATTTAAAAACTTTACCAAACCAATTACTAGGATATAAACAAAAGCCAAATATGTAACCGATGATTTAACAAAAATTTAACAAGAATTTATTGAGAATTTAACAAGTATTTAACAAGAATTTAGAGAATTTAACGAGAATTTAAAAAGAATTTATCGATAATTTAACTAAGAATTTAACGAAAATTTAATCAATAACCTAATGAGGCATAAGATTAGCAGATGTGTGACCTCCTCCCTTACTCGGTAATTTAACTAAGGATTTAACGAAAATTTAATCAATAACCTAATGAGGCCTAAGATTAGTAGATATGTGACCTCTTCCCTTACTTGATCACAAATTGAGCAGGACCCAAACTAAAGCAAACCAGACAATGCCTCTCCCTTTACTGGAAATGAAGCAACATATATTCAAACTTTTTTTTTTCTTCTTTCTCCAAATTTTTCTATATAAATGTTAGAGATTGTGATGACGACAATTCCAATAACAACGACGACAACATAAACGGTTAAAGTTTATGATAGGCTATTAATATCAAAATATAAATAATAAACATAATATAAAAAAAGTCATATTTTTCTTTTTACAAAGAACAAATCTAGTCATAATTCATTTTTGTTTCCTATTTTAGATTGCGTAGGTATTCTATGAGTAATGGCCTTCATTGATTTGATTGCATAAAGCTGTTTGATGACTGACCAGCTAATTTCATTGTCGTACTTGTATTATATAGCATATTCTATATTATCCATATGTAATTTCGTATCTTTCAAGATTTATTTAGATTTGAACAAAAGTAAGTTTATACTTTGTGGAGAGGTTGTAACAATAAAAAACAAAACCTTGGACTAATTAAAATTCGTTTGACACCCTAAACTTTACACTTCAAATTATTTAGCATTTAAATTTCCATCTGTGTCTTGGTGTGTATCTTAAAGTTTTAATTTCATTTTTTTATGTTCACCATCTGGTTTTGTATTTGATCAGTTGTTACCCATAGTGTAGACCCATATCTAATTCATTTTTTGAAGGTTAAATTAAGAAACACAATACCTTTAAACATATAGAAATATTTAGCTACTAAAACACTCCCGTATATATTACCTAAGAAAATAATTGTAATTCCTAGTTTACCTATCTGGAAATGCATTTAAACAGAGCTAATCGATACTAAAAGGTAATAATTGACCGACTATAAATCCAAAAGGTACACACATAAACAAAATATAAAATTTGAGGTCCACAAAAACACAAATGAAAGTTTGGGATATTAGATGATTTAAGATACAAAGTTTATGGTGTTGAAAGTATTGAATCCTAGTTGTAGGATTTTGTCGGTCATGAACTAAGTATTGATGAAATGTAATTAAAAAAAATAAGATATTATCGTCAGAATCCTAACTCAAATAAGATATCTTCATATAAAAAAATAATTTTAATACTATGATTTTATTTTATTTGGCTATGAAAGTATAATATATACAAGAATCACATCATACGCAAGATCTCTTAATGTCAAGGGGCACCAAAGAGAACAAGAGTTGCACGAAAAATAAAAAATAAAAAATTATTGTAAATCTTCCCCTTTTAACAATAAACAAAAATTATTAAGGTAACACTAATTAATACTATCTCCGATTCAAAATATAAGATTATTATTGTTTTCTGAATATTGATTTTGAACATTTTCAAATTCAAATTAACATTATCTATTTGAGATTTGAAAATATTGTTTTATAGCTAATAATATTTTTTAGATATTTCAAAACTTTTACAATTATATTAAATATGATCAGATAAATTCATGTAATTTTAAATTTTAAAATGCTAAAAATTAATTTTTAAATTCAGTCTTTCCCTCTTTCAAGTTTGAATTATACCAAAAAATGCCAAAATCCAACTCAAATCCAAGATTTCGAGTTTGGAGTAATCAAGCACCATATTTCCAAGGGTATCTTCGTCATTGCACAACCACCAATAACGACCCACCATGCTACTTGTTATATACTTGTAGAAGACTTTGTATTCTCATTTCTCAACATCAATCGCAGAGCTAGAGTGCCCTGCTGCATGTGATGTCAAAGCTCATCAACTTCTTCTCTTCTCTCCTCGAAAGGGTGGCCGAGTCGAACGATCTCAACTCGAGATTCCGCCCTCAGCAAGTGTCCATCTTTCATGGACTAACTCGGCCAAATATCACAATTCAAAGCTACCTAGAGAGAATTTTCAAGTACGCGAATTGCAGTCCGTCATGCGTCGTTGTTGCTTACGTTTATCTTGACCGGTTCACTCAGCACCAGCCGGCGTTGCCTGTCAATTCGTTAAACGTTCATCGGTTGCTCATCACTAGTGTCATGGTGGCTGCAAAGTTCTTGGATGATATGTAAGTTCTGAATTTAGAATCATAAACATTCCATAATTTTTTGAGCTTCCTAAATTAATTGAAATTATGTGTTTTTGATGTTGTTGGGGTTGTTCCCAAGTGTTTCAATTTATTTATTTTTGCTAAATTCAACTTTTAAATATTCTAGCAATTGTAATCAAATTTTGGGATGTTAAAAAGAAAGATTCTTGATTAAAATATATACTTTTGAAATTCTTTTGTTCCGGAAATGTGTAAACATGGAATCAAAGATAAAACAACCAGCTGTTAAAACAATATTTGTTAAAATTAGTCATTTTCAAGACTGCCAGTGAAAAACATAGGGCTTGTTTTGTAGAGCTTAGCAAACTCAGTTTGTAACTTAAATTAAACTTCAAGTTTTTGTCAAATTTAGATTTAAGTTGCAAATTCAATTTTTTGGACTTACGTTTAACCTACAAAACATAATTTTTTTTTACTGTATTTGAATTTTATAATTTTTAAAAGCTGAATAAACTGCCACCAAACAAGGAAGTGTAACTACCCAACGGATATGCTGAAGTTGATGGTTGGGTTACTCTTAATTATTAAATTTCATCAGTTTACCTAAATATCTTAGTGCTAAATTTAATGAATTGCAAATTTTATAGTATAATAAAAATTGAATACACCTTATAAAGATTAATTGCATAAATATTTGACATTTGCTTATGTGTTGAAATTTTTATAGGTACTACAATAATGCATATTATGCTAAAGTTGGGGGAATCAGTACAACGGAGATGAATTTTCTTGAAGTGGATTTCTTATTTGGATTAGGGTTTCAATTAAATGTGACCCCCACCACTTTTCATACCTACTGTTCGTACCTTCAGAGAGAGATGTTGCTCCAGCCACGGCCTCCACTAAATATTTCAGAAGCCTCACCGTACAAAGGAAGGTCCCCAAAGCTACACCTGTGTTTAAGTGAAGATGATCAATCTTCTCAGCAACAACAACAACTCCTCCTCGTTTGAGCTTGTGATGAATCTTTGAAGTGTAGCTAAAACAGAAATTGTATCTATTGTTTTCGTTGTTCTTTTCTCGGTTTTTATCTCAATTTTCAATTATTTATTTGATTAGCTGTTATCAGATCAACTTTTTTGGAGAATTGATATTTTTGCGAAAAAAAAAAAAACTATTTATTTTCACAAATCGTCACGAACCATATGGGACCGACCTAGTCGTGATGACCTTGTAGAACCATAGAAATAATCTTTTTTTTTTTTTTTGATGTCATTAGATGTTGATAGACAAGCTTTTCGTACATGCTTTTGCATGTTGTTGTCCAAATCTTTACAGTGTCAGTGAGGATAAAGTTTATGTTGAAGATAGATGGTAAATACGAATATTTAATGTTAATTTTCATCTCATATTGATTTAGTATAAAATTATTTTGTAATTTATATCATGAACCACAATACTCACACTAAATGATAAAATGAGAGAATCTATGAAAATAATCTAGTGCAACGCACACGATCGCAACACTTAACACGTGTGTGAGATCAGACGGCTATGATTAAGAGTTATAATTTTTGGCATTTCAACTGACATATTATTTCAAATTTGATTATGAAAACCTGCCAACAATTTATATATATAGAAATTCTCAAGCCTCATTCTGTTGGATTTCCCTTCTACAAATTAATACTAAACTAAGTTTTTTTAGTAAGTTATGAAAGAAAATTTTCAAAATTGCTAGCTGAGATTTTAGTTTGGTTTTATTGTATCCTGAAAGTGAATTATCTGTAACTCTGTAGCAAACTCTTATCAAATGAGTGAGGACAATTATCATTTTAAAAATAATATTTTTACACCTCAAAT
>JAUMHB010071383.1:14514-32929 GCA_032359685.1 Pittosporum tobira | reverse complement strand
TTCAGAAAATAAAAGGAGTTGTGTCCTTTGGCCATGAAGAGATGCACCTCTTCATTTATTCTTTCTGCATCCAACCAATGTGTCATTTGGCCATGCCTTTTCAATTTTGTAAATTCCAACAGAATATGCTTGACATCTACATTAGTTACACCTCGAAGTGCCAGAACACCATGTTCTTCATCACGTTCGTGGATCACCTCCAACTTTCCATGTTCTTTACCTTGTGGTCCAACGAGCCCGATAGTAAGTAATTATCCCAACAAAGTATAGACATATATGACAACGTTGGAATGTCCATGTAATGTCTGCAAGCACTGTAAACTATCGGTATCCCAAACTATCGGCATCGTTTTATCCATGGACCCTGAGTATAGCATGTTCCGAGTTCCAGTAATACGTGAAAGCACAGGACCAGTATGACCCTTGAGCGTTGCAGCCAATATAGGAGAACTCGTTTTTCAATCCAATATGGAGTCATCCTGCAGAGACCATGTCATAGTCCAAACCAGTGCATGAACTTGACCAACTGGCCTATCAAGAGTTGTTTCACCCCTAATCTCAACGTTCCATATGCCTTAACAACATTCGACAAGCCCATAAAAATCCATGGACCCTCATTAATTAAAGTCCCTACTCCTTCACCATCAAAGTTGATAAGATTGGAGCACTGCCCATTAATGCAGTTCCAAACACGCATCGTTTTGTCCTTGCCCATCGAATACATCTTGTCGTGCCCAACGATTTGAGCAATCCCGGAAATAGCCTTCTTATGGCCTTCTAATTTCGCCAGAAGGGTAAAACTGTCTCCTTGAAAATAGGAGTACAGGTTCTTACACTTTTCACCATAGACGCAATTACCCCTCACCCAGTAGTTGCACAATAGCCGTGGCAGAGATTTTCGATGAGTTTGAAGGGATGACGAAGATTTCTAATGAGTTTGAACGGATGATTTATGAGTTTTGAGACCAAATCTCTGAGGATTTGGAGATTCTGGATGAAGAAACTTACACGGATTTCTCTTACAAACCCCAGAAAGCTAAAACCTGCAAATGCCATTATGCAAAGAAAAATGGCTTGCCATAACCGCCATAATTTATTTATTTATTATTTTTTTTTTTTTTGCGTGGGATTTTTGTGGGTGGTGGATTTGTAAGTGACTATTGATTGGATGATTCTAATTTAAAGGTGTTCATGTCGGTGGCAAATCCAATCCAAGGTAGAGTTGACAGTGGGACTAGTGCTTTCAATTTATAACATTTTATTTTTCTTATATATATATATTAAATAATATTTTCTATATTATTAACATTTTTTTATTATTAACCATAAATATATATTTTTTAAAAATACAACATTACTAATTTTGTTTAAATTTCTCTTTCTACATAAATTTTTTTACACATTAATTTATTACAAGACTATTCACACTCTTCTCCTTTTAACTTGAAAATACACTAGGTTACATACTCATGCAAAGCATGAGATTTTATATTATATTTTAAAAATATTTTTTTTAAATTAATAACTATATAAATGAAAAAAATTAAAGAAATAATGAGTTTTTGGCAAATGACAAAATAAGTTCATTACTGAAAGTCATTAATTCCACCATCATATATAAAACATATATTGAGAAATAGTAACAATTAACATCATTTTGATTGATACACATTTTGTTTGAAATTGTTTATTTTTGATACTCGATATGCACTTTTCGAAGGGACATTTAGAAATTATAAATCATCTACCATTTTATTTAAAGATAAAGTAAAAATATATTTTGTACCTCAGTATGTGCAATTACAATTCATTCTGCAAATATGTATTCTACAAAAGGGAAATTGAATACTCAAACCTATCAAAATAGTACAACAAATATGTGAATAAAAATAAAAGAGAAAAAAAAATACAAATTTTAAAGAAAGTTAAAACCCTAATTCTGGCTACTTTCACTACCTTTTCCAAGTTAACGCATCCGTTAATTTTTCCAAATTGATAAATACAGAGAATGAAAATTGTAAGATAAGACATGAAACCGAAATCAATTGGATTAATTTAATCAATAAAAAATATTGTCATTTAAAATTAAAATTACATGCTTAAAAATTTATATTCAGTGATAATGAAAATCTTTTTGCAAAGAAAAGTGAAAGAGATTCAATCTACATCCTCGGCAAGTGAGCCAAAGGGGCGATATAGGAGAAGGGGAATAAAAAGGTTCATAGGGGACAACTTTAATTTGATTTATTGTGAAGACATGAAAAAAAATGGCTAAATTATGGTAACTGATGGGCATAATTTATGTAACAACTACTCACTTCAACTAAAATATATTAATTATAAATAAAGTAGACAAATTATATTTCAATAAAGAGTTAGGTGAGTTAATTCATAAAAATTACATTAATAAAAATAATAATAGTTCACCGTTCAAAATTTTATCCGATGGGACAAATTCATCGCGTCCGACAATATTATATGTGAATGTCTGTCAATATTAATAACAAATAATAATAAATTTAAATTATTAAATTAAAATTTAAATAATAAAAATTAAAATAATTGACTACAATATTCTGACTTAGTCCAGACCATGTGTATGTTTATGTGTTTCTGAATTAGGACGATAAAACAATAAAATGTGAAAATGGAGGAACACAACCAAAGAAACAAACCTGAGGGGTCAAAGTGATCACTAATAGTCATCTAAAGGTCTCTGATAAACCTCGCTTCGCTGCTAGGGTTTGAATGAGAGCTTCCACCATCATCAATTCTAGGCAGCCCACTGTACTGTCCCACTCTCCTCAACTCGTTCCACTCAATGAGAATGTCGATTGATTTTGAAAAACTGGCGGATGTTGTGGTAGAAGTGGAAGAAGAGGAGGAAGATGAGGAATTGTTTTCATCGGATTCTGAAATTGGAGATGCTCTGGACTATTTGGACTCCAAGAATGATGAAGAAGCCATTGATGGAGGTTTTACTCCCCAGTCAAGGCGCCCAAATGCTCACGGAGGACTTCATTCTCGCCCAAATGCCTCTTCTCTTCAGCCTCTCTCCAATCGCAACCAGAAATTTTCCAATCACATCAGAGCTTCCCCTCTAGAGGTATACTCTCTCTGGTCTACAAAAAGAATCCCTTTTTGAATAATAAGGACTGAAATTCGACTTTGGTTTTTGTTTTATGGTTGCTTCTCTTGTCAAAGTAATGAATGTTAGAATATGGAATCTAGTTGAAGTTGAAAGCTGATATCTTTTTGGGGGCGGTACTAAACATTGGGTTTATTGTTAGCTATGTTTTTTAGTTGGCCAATAGTCATATGTACATTATCAACCATAGAAGCAGCAACATTTGAGTTCTGATGTTTAATGCTATATTTATGGTCAAATGATGTGTATGGTATAACATATGGCACGAGTCCAAGTTTAAATGTCCTCATTTTTCTTATTTTTTCATTTTGAAGGTTTAAGACATTCCAAAAACACATTTTTTTTTGTTATATTTCTCTAATATTTTTGTAGCTTAATATATTTGTATGTTATACTTTCCAATCAATTTAGTATATATGAAATATAATGTATAATTATGTTTTCGGAACTTCTTAAAACTCGTGCCGAACATTGTCAAGAAATTAGGAGATTGAAATTTGGAAGGAGAGGGTAACATGGTTTGACCTTATAATTTTTTTTTCCTTCATATGGATAACACTGTAACGTTATGATATATTTGCAATAATGAAAATACTTTTCTTTTTTTTGTATTGTAGTAATCTAACTTTGCTTTGGAGTACTTTTTCGCTTTTGTCATCTAATTAGTATATTAACGGGTGCAGGAGTGGGAGGGAAGGTTTAATAATGTTGGCATGTCAAATTCTGTAACAACTGCAATTCGAGGAAGTGTTCGAGATATGGCCATTGGTAAAACTAAGACTAGTGAGAAAGCGGATCGTGCAACTGTTGAGCAGGTAAAATGCCATAGTTGTAGTCTTGACAGGGTTAAGTTTTGTAATATGCTTCTTCTCCTTATTATCTACGCAAATGGCAAAACGGAAGGAAAAACATTTATTTAGGTTTGCACTTATTATCTATAATTTGAAGTCGGTTCGGAGATATTTTTATTTAACACTGACTTTCTCGTGTTTTTTTATCCATCTTTAGGCAATTGACCCTAGAACTCGCATGGTTTTGTTCAAAATGTTGAATCGAGGCGTGTTTCATGATATAAATGGTTGTATTTCAACCGGGAAAGAAGTATGTATGCAGTACTGTATTTGAACTCCCCTCACCCCCTCTCTCTATTTGCGTGTGTAAATTTATATCTTTCAATAGTTCAGTAAATCCATTGCAGTTCTTATTTGACGTGAGAAATCTCTTTTGCCACCATGTATTAACCTTTATTTGATTAATTTTTTTGTAAGTACCATGTATTAACATTTTGTTACTTACATGTTTGAATTTTGGCTCTGAAACAGGCAAATGTTTATCATGCTACAAAGTCTGATGGTCAGGAATTGGCAATCAAAGTGTACAAAACTTCGGTTCTAGTATTCAAGTATTCCCGACAATCTTCTAGCTTGTTTCAATAAGTATTATGTGACTGCTATTCCAGAATTCAAGTTAGGCGCTCTCTGAATGCTATTGCCACTGTCACTCATATTGATTTCTTGAAAAATTCAGGGATCGAGACCGATACGTCCAAGGTGATTACCGTTTCAGACATGGATATTGCAGGCACAATCCCAGAAAAATGGTCAAGACATGGGCTGAAAAAGAAATGAGGAATCTTATGAGGTATGGTTGTAATATGGTCTGGACTCACAACATAATCACCGGTGCTAAATTTTATAAGGATCTGATCAAATAACACCTTCATTTTAGTAATTCTTAGGAAGTTGTTTGGGGCCTTTGGTAATTATGTGTTGGCAGATAATAGGGATTAAGAAAAGTGGTGAGATGCTTCCATTTACTAATGCTTAAGTGTTAAAGGTAGTTTGAGTAAGCATACCTTGGAAGCTAGTGCGGTATCATGATGGTTTACTGATTATATATAAATGAATAATGATGTAATATGTTTATAGTTTCTTTTTCTAATATGACAAATTGACAATTGTTTTGTTTAATTGCAGACTAAAGGCTGCAGGAATCAGGTGCCCGACTCCACTACTTTTGAGGCTTCATGTTCTGGTTATGGAGTTTATAGGTATTCTGAATGTTTAAATTCTTTTTTTTTTTTTTTGTTGTCTGTGTCTGTTGGTCATGTTGGCTCTGCAAGGTTAGGTTATAAATTAATTCATGAAATTCTTCTTCCATTACACTTTTTCGATTATTTATATACTATTATAATTCAATTTATTTGCCACATCCTGCATGACTTATTACATTTCCAGTTTCTCTCTCTCTCTCTCTCTCTCTCTCTCTCTCTCTCTCAATCAAGTAAAACTTAAAACAGATCTGCTGTTTGAAATTTAAAAGCTTTGATGGTTGTAACTCACCAATAAGATTGATTTTTAGGTGGAATGACGTTAAAATGGGACTAGGTTGGGGCCTTTGCCCTAAAACCTGCATGCTGACACACTAATATAGTTGTTCAGTGAGGATATTCCTGTGTACATCACTAAATTTTTCTCCATATTCTGATGGCTTTCAACTTTTACTAAACTTTTATTAATTTATTACTATGGACATATAGAAGTTTGATTACAGTATGAAATTTTGCATGACATGGAAGTTTGATCACTGGTTGAAGTTTGTTAGTTATTTTGATTTACAGGCAAGGCCGGTTGGGCTGCACCCCGGCTCAAGGACGCTGCTTTATCTCTTGACAAGTTACGTGAAGCTTATGTAGAGGTGTGTTCGAATCTTCTACGCATTCAGATATTTAGGCAAAGTCTTTTTCCGCACTTGCAGTTGGAGATGTAGTGTAGCCTACTGAGCAAACGCAACTTGAGTAGATGAATCTCATATCTAATTAGAGCTGTAAAGAGGGCTTTAAGTTGTATTGTTTATTATAAAGATTTGATATTACCTTGACCTTTTGGAATATGTGATTAGATGATTACGGCAATGCGGACATTATATCAGAAGTGCAAGCTGGTTCATGGAGATCTCAGCGAATATAACATACTCCACTATGAGGTGAGCCTTTACATGCTTTAAGTTATATATTTGCAATTCTGTTTCTGAACAATATTATAAAAATCTATTCATCTTTTCCAGGGTCACTTGTATATCATTGATGTATCCCAGTCAGTTGATCTCGACCACCCTCATGCCCTTGACTTCCTTCGCGAGGATTGTCTTCATATTTCTGTGAGTTGTTTTCACAAAAAAAGTCAACGTAGGAAATAAATAAGTTAACTGCAATTCATACACTTGGCTCATTTGAGGGTGTGGTGATGACTTTCAGGATTTTTTCAAAAAACATGGTGTAGCTGTAATGAGTATTCGTGAATTGTTTGATTTCATTGTTGATCCGGCAATCAGTGATGATTCGGTGGATAGTTATTTGGAAAAGGTACGTTTGATCCATGTATTGATATAGATATATTCACTTCGAAGTTGCAAGTATTTAGCCTGTTATGCAGTTTTCCCATTCTCCGTAGTGATTTTCTTGAAAAATTTTCAGGCCCAACTAAAAGTTTTGGCAAGAGATGATGTGATTTCCACAGAGGATGAAATTGCAGACGCCGTGTTCGTTCAGGTCTGTACAGCCACACTATCTTGTCGTGGTTATTTTATTAAATATTGGAAAAAAAGTTAATTTTCTGTATTCTTACTGATTTTGAGAAACCCTTGTTTGTTACAATCTGGATAACGTGTGATATGTTTCGACCTGAATCTGATTTGAACAATGAGCGACATCTTTAAAGAATTGCATTCCTTGAAGATTTGTATTTTTTTCAAACTAACTAAAATTATTCGTGATCAAAATTTTCTTTGTTTTTTGCAGTCATATATTCCAAAAACACTAGATGATGTGAAGCATGCCGAGGAAGATGTACAACGGATCACTAGTGGCAAGGACACTGGAGATATGTACTACCAGACTATCACGGGACTCAAGCATGCTCTTGCTATGGCTCATCCTTCTCCACCAGAAAAGAAGGAAAGAGATCTTATAGCAGAGCCACCCACTGGGCATTCTAACAATGGAGAAAGTGAATCGGATAATGAAACAGATGAAAGTGAAGATAATTTAACCGACTCAGATGTAGAGGAGTCTTCATCTGAAAATGAGAAAAGGACGCCAGCAGATAGAAAAATGGCCAGGAAAGAGAACAAGAAGAAAGTTAAAGAAGAGAAAAGGGAGGCTCGAAAGACTAAAGTACCAAAAGCTGTCAAGAAAAAGAAGAAGAAGCTGGCAAAAGCAAAGAAAACTCGGTAGTTAGATTTGATGCCGAACCAGTGGCTATAAGGTGTTACTCTACTTGTGCGATGATAAATTCCCCGGATCTCAGTTTATAGATTGTATAAACAACTTTTTTTGTGATCCGACTCATCTGAGCAAATCAGTTTTGCGATTTTTTTATGTATTTTACTATATAATGAAATTTGTCTGCAAGTTCAGAAATATTAACAAAGTCAAAATGGAAGTTTTCGTTTCGCTCTCCCTCGAAGAGTTTTCCTCCAACAAGTTCCAATTCATCGTTTGGCCTATTAAACTTCTTCTCGTCACTCTGAAATCTCTGGGTTGCACAGTAACATCATTCAAAATCAGTCCCAGATATATCTCGATTTCCAGCATCCGTTTCTAGCAGCATGGGTGACGGCCAGAAAATCAAGAGAACTACTGCACAAATTGATTGAGAGGTCAAGTTATTTCAATTTTTCCATTATTTCACTCCCTAGTAGTAAAGAACCCATTCCCATTCCCATTCCCCTCTGATCGAATTTTTCTCCCTCTCATTTTCTTCTCAAATGGAATGATTCTAGTACTTGGTTCGATGATTTTGGGCAAGTCTACTTAAAGAAATCATCTTTATATTTGATGTTTGCAGGCCTAGTCTATAATTTTAAAATTTGATTAAAATAATAATAAAAAAAAGACTATTTTACTTTCTTTCTTTTTTTTTTAAATTTGACAAATGTGCTTTATAGGCTGAAGTAAGGTTTTGAGACGAATTTAATCTTGGAATACTTGCGATTGGTAATGGAATTGATGTGGGAGATAGAAAACAATTAGGTCGTGCTCAATTGAAATAATTATCTGGTTTGGAAGTGACAAGGCCTGTTGTTATAATACTTCATCTGCTCCGAAAATTAAAAATACACATAAAAAAATGACAAATTTTAAAAATAAAATTTAATTATAACTCCCGCATAAATTTAAAAAAATATATTTTTTATAAAGTTTTTTTTTTTGTTTTTGAAAATAGTGTAAAATTTATAATTTATATTTGTAGTAAAGTATTAACAAGAATATAATAGTAGTTTATTGTACCCATATTTTTAATTCTAAAACGTATTTAAAAGAAGAACTAGCTCTAACTTTGGAACAATTTAATGAGTCATATTACTTCTACTGTTTTCCTTACTGATAATTTGATGTGGTTGGTATGTGACATGTTTGCTTTTTCCGCGGCTTAAATGTCAAAGTGGTTCCATTCAAAAATAAAATATTAAAGTGGTGGTTGTATTAATATTCACATACATAGTAGTTACTGAAATAATTTTTTGTATAATTAATTCTTTAAATTTTAATTTTTGTGCAAAAAACTTGAAAAATCGTAATAACTCCTTAATGGAAAATTTATGCGGAAGACTCTTTTTAACGATGTGGCTTGATGATATTTTATTTAATTGCCGACATATTAATACGCTCCAACAATATGTGTTAACATATTTAAGAAATAATAAATAAAGAGAAAAAGGCAAAAAATTCTTTTTTTTTTTTTTTTGAAAAAATAAAACGAACATCTTCCGTTTATTTTTTAAGTCCAAAAGTTGACTTAATAATATTTAATTATTTTTATTTTTCAGGTCTGAAACTAATTAATTTCTGAAGGGGAAAATTTTGAAAGTAATTTCCTATTTAGCTGAGTACAAAACATGATTAAAATTCATTGAATATAAACAGAGAACAAAAAAGGATCAACAAACAATATCCTTCAGGGGTGAGGAACTAATTCAATGGCCTTCAAATAGTTGAATTGCCCCAGAACGAACCCGTTCTTATCAATCATTATGGGACCATATTTCACCAAGAAATCACCATGATCACCACCACTCATCACCGTCCGCATCAAGGAAACTTCATCATCAGCTTCCAAGCACGGCCCATTCGATGCTACGCTTTCTGCTTCGTCGGCACCAGTGACTTGGGCATTAAGCGACTTCTGAGAAGACAATTTCTTGACTGGGGTCTCGTCATAAACACTTGTTTGCTTGCCTATTTTTCTTTTCTTCGAAGGAAAAGTAGAACTACCAGTAGACGATTCGCTATCGGATGCGTAATTGGCCGCCATCAAAATTCGTTCTTCACTTGGGCTTGGGGTTTCAGATGAGGAAGATTCATATGAAGAAACAAGTATGCGTTTGTTTCTCTTCTCAGCCGTTTTTCTGAATCTGCCGTACCAAAAAACTCGCTTTTGCTGGATGGGCTTTCTTTTTGGGACGACTAATCTTGTCTGTGGTGAACAAGAAGCCATATCGTACAGCAGCCCTTTTCTCAGATATGGAGAGCTTTCTGCAGATTTGATAGTAGTTACACACACACACACACACATATATATATATATAGTTATAGGCTTATAGCGAATCCTGTTAGGGTTCGGAAATATTAACTTTTCTCGCATATTATCAAATCCCGATAGCATTAGGAAAATTAGTTTAATTGTCGGTGCAAAACAATTTTATGTTCGTTCTGGTATTGATATGCATTTTCGATATAAAATTAAAAATTAAATTATTTTAAATATATATATATATATAGATAGATAGATAGATAGATAGATAGATAGATAGATAGATAGAGAGAGAGAGTACTATATATTTATTAGAAAAATACATTAGAAATAAAATTATTTTAGGAATTTATACTTGAAGACTTTAAAATTCTTGAAACTCTCTCCATTTTGTAAGAATGAATGCAATTACTATATATTTATATATCTTAGTAGATAAAGATTAATATCAAAATTTATAGTAGTAATTACTAATTGGACCCATTTCAAGAAGAGAAAAATTAGAATAGGTATGGATTAATCTCAATTTTTTATAGTAGTAATTGGAACTCTAATTCATGAAGAGATACATTAGATAGATATGATTTTAAGTTTTAAAATTTTAATTATTTTTTTAATTGTTTGACAATTTGAAATAATTGGACTGTCTATCCAAGTAAGGCACGGTTTGTTTCTTGTTGTAGAAACGAATTTTGTATACTGGTTTATTTTTAGTTTTAAAATAATTTTTCTCTATGTAATCAAAATTATCTTAAACATATGCATATTTTATTTATTTATAAGAATGTAGTATAAATTTGAGGGAGAATGAGGTGAGTAAATGCTTATACAATTGCGTAAGTATGAGTGGTTTAAGCGATACACATTTTATTATTAATTTGCTGGGAGTAAATTCTTTAAAGTACTCATTCTCACACAACTATATGAGCATGTGCTCACGCCCCTTTTTTCCTATAAAATTACATATCTATTTAATTTAATCTTTTCTAATTTTGAACTTTCCAAATAATTAGAAAATATTGATCAAACTTAGAGTAATCTCTAAGCACAAACACCTAAAAATTTATTGAGTCCATTTTTATTTATTTATTTGCACTTTTGGCACTTTTTAGACAAAATTGCTTCTCAACTCAGTACAATTTAATGACTCAATAAGGGCACAAATGACTTAATTTGCACTTTTACAAAATTGCCTCTCAACTCGGTACAATTTAATGATTCAATAAGGGCACAAATGACTATTCCATGTGATTCACTAATCCACACACTTAAAGTTATAAATACATTATATTAATTTAATATAACAATGTTAAATGCATAGACTTTTTTATCTTCCCAACAATATATCTATTAAATATAATTTAATTACATTCATACATAAGCCTATGTTACTTAAATAATATAATAATTTAATTTTAGTAAATTACAATAAAATACAAAAAAAAAAAATATGGCAAAAAATTATACATATTTAAAGGTAGTATAAAATTTTTATTTTGAAAATCAAGATGTCATATAATTATCTATTTAGAACTAATCAAAATAGTTTTTGCTCGAAAAAATAAAATCTTATATTTTAAGAAAATTTATTAATATATCTAATTTATTTAGAAATTTAAAATGTACTTATTCAATGACTCATAAAAAATTAATATCAGAATTTGGGTATTTTTTTAATTTAATAATATGTTATTAAACATTTGTATTTAGTCCGGGTAACGCTGGAAGTTAAAACTGATTTGCAAGAAGTAAGAAGCATTACTATTTATAAAAGATTCCTACATAAATTACATATTTATTTTTACTTTGTACAAATTTTTATTGTAGTACCATAAAAATATTTAAAAACACTTGTTTGGAGTTTTTGTCTTAGTTTTATTTAAGTTTGTTTAGAGTGGCATGTTAAGCTTTTTCTTGTAATCAGGAGTGCATTGTTCTGAAATTCCAAATCTTTTAGTTTTCGAGTTTCGGTATAATAAAAATTTTGCCGCTTCCAAAAAAAATAAAATAAAATTTATATATATATATATATTTAAAAAGTCAAACACTCTCAACTCTTCTAAGAATCTCCCATTTTCAAGCTTTACGCAATTGAAGCGACCTTAAAATTGTGATCAAAGCTACTTGGAAGGCTAAAACTTCCACATCAAACTTACAAATTTGTGAATTTTGCTCTAATCTCCAAATCGAAGCCTTTTGTCAGTACCTAATGCACAAGGTCCTGCTAAATGGCAAGTTGGAGTAAAGCTAGATATATGCAGTCAGAAATGTGCTGCTTTCACGTGAACTCATAATCAAACATTCAACAAATAAACACTTAGATCATTGCGTCAAATACGACTTTTGGTTTCTTCTATTGTTACTTATATTACCCACATCAAAACCAGTTCCGAAGGCAATTACCTCATTGTTTTGCCCTCTCTGTGCAACATCTTAAACCCCATGCTCAGTGTTGACACCCCTTTTTCTCATACGTATCATCTTTGTACATGCTAATATTTTTATCAAATATGTACTATGTAATAATGCAGTCTTGACCCCATTTATGCTAAAGGTCCTAAATGTTACTTTAGATTTGCATTCTAAATAATCTACAGCTTGAGCCATTCTCATTATTTTCAATAAACTAACAGTGGTTATAAGCCAGAGCTAGTCTCTTTGCCAATAGATTTCAAACCACACTATTTAATACCCCAAAGAACAAACAAAAGAAGAGGTCAAAGACACAGTTCATCATACTATTACCTGAACAAGCAGATAATTTTCAGTAAAATTACACTCAAATAAGTAGAACCCTACCAGTATAATAGCAGTTCCTAAAAAAAAAAAAAAAAAAAAAATAGAAGTGGTGAGACAGGAATCATGCATCAGCTAGCAGCACATTGGTCGTGTTAAGAAACACATAAGATGATAAAACAGAAATAAAGCTCTAAGTTCAGACTAGAAAAGAAGGGCTCCTATACGATTTGTCCCTTTGTTAGCATTTGCAGATCCACCTCTAACAGCCACGAACGAATGTGCTGTCATCAATCGGGAAGCATATTCATTGTAGAGTTGGGCCAGCCCATATTTGCATACACCGATGGAATGGATTGGCTAGCATTGCCATAGGGCCCTGGACCCTGATTCATGGGGCTACTACCACTCTCATCTGACGACTCATTCGAGCCTCCTTCAGATGGACTAGCCACAGGCACTGGGGCTCCGAAATTCAACATATTATGAGGCTGTGATGGAGACCGTCCAGATTTAGGTTTTTTTCCATCAGCAATGAAGCTACCCACAATAACCTGGTAATACAGAACTTATCCCACTTATCAATATATAAATGTGTGTGTGCGCGCGCACGTGTGAAGGGGCGGGTGCAGGTGCGGGTGACATGGTTAAAAGTTCAGATACAGATAGATGTGCTCGCAAACAGACTCATGCACACAGAAATTGCAGAAACTTGTGTGTGAATGAGTGCGTGTGACATAAATTGGGGAAAGCAAGACCTGTACAGGAGTCGCTGCCATTAGCATTCCTGCAACTACACCACCCAAAACTCGACCATCAGCACCCGCCAAAGAGACACTGAGGCCACCTGTTCGACTGCCGTTACCATTACTCAATGACAGAGAGAAGGAACCTGATAAAGAGATAATCTCAAATCGGCCCTGAAGAATAAAAGAACACAAGGCCAATGAGCTTTTTCGTAATATGTGAAATGATTTCTCAGAAATAACAAGTGAATGTTAGAAGAAATTAAAAGCTTTTTGATTTGTCTACTATACTATAATTTACAAAGACCATCATGTTGCCAGTGTCTATGAAACCATCCACATCAACTGATAATACAAGATCTACCAACCTCTGTGCAGAAACTGATTGGAGTTTGAATCATTGAGACCGGGCGACAAATGAATCCCAATGATAAGATTTAAGAGAGAGAGAGCGAAGGAACAGAAAGATAAAACCAGATACACAAAATGCTCATTCTGTTCCACAAGGCAAAGTCGGTCCCTTTTTGAAATTTCAGGGTCAATTCGCAGTAGTATAAACAGAAAATTGATGTAGTTCATTGGATAACGAGTACACGTTTGTGCTGACCAGATTAGATGAATTCATGCTAATTTTCAAATTTAGGATTTTGAGGATGGACATTCAAAAGTAATATGGAGCTTGTTTTGTAGAAAACAAGGAAGTATAAGGTACAAGAAAAGGAAAGACAAATAAAACTAAAAGAGGAAGAGAAAAAAAAAACATCTAAGTAAAGGGAAAAAAATACCTACATACATAAAAATAAATGATAACAACAATAATAAATAACAAATAACACAAACAACAAACTGACATATCATTGTCGAGTACTATGAAATATCATGGGTAAATATCTGGAAGTGGTGGCTTTCTTGGACCTACTCAGTAGAAGGAAGGGATCCATGAGTAAAGGAAGAAAGGCAAATTATGCACCTTGATTTTCTGAAAAAATTGTAGCATAGTAAAAATTAATAAATTTACCAGAAAATAAGGCTAGAATGTAAGTACTTTTGCACTTTTGCCCACCATAATATTGTAAGAAATAAACACTACCTTTTAATTTTTCCCCTTCATATATATAGTAAGACAAGTCCAATTCACCATAAATTTGGAAAACAAAATTCTTTACTTAAAATTCTTTATATTTCTCATTGAATTGAGTTAAAAGGAATTAGGAAACAACAAAACCATCTTTCTATATAAATGAGAATTATAATTAGGAAGCAAGTAATGATGTACCCACAATGCAAGGACATTTCAAAGACCTTTCCTGAAGACCAACTAAAAATGTTGCGGAAAGATATTAAGATGCCTAGATAACTGGAACATTTCGCTGTGCATGCCATCCTGTTCCAAGAACTCACTAACTAACGTAAATCTACTAGAGCCAAAAATGAATAAATGATTAAACAAACAAATATAGTGACGCTTGCAAAGAAAATAAAGAAAAAAATTGAAAGAAAATTACAAAGAAAGGGTAACAACAAAATTGGGAACAGACCTCGTATGAGACCGTGCCCCCAGAAATTGTTGATTGGCAAAGAGTGACATTAGAGATGGCACCATTTGCTGATAGGATACAAATAGTACGTGGTCCTTGCTTTGAAAAATCCATGATCTTCGATGCTATATCCTGCATAGCAGGGGAGAGAGGACTGCACATTATATTTTGGACAAAGAATACCCTTTTCCAAACAAGAAAAAAGCAGATAGATGTATAGACATGTCAAAATAAAATGTGCAAATCAGTGAGGACGTTTAACCATCAGCACTCACTTACAATTTATTTATTTATTTCTGTTGGTTGAAGGAGAAGGATATTTTTACTTACTTACAAATGTTTATGCAACTAAAACAAAAATTTCAAGAAAGAAGATCGTCATATATTCCTGTGATATAAGAATGTTACTAGTAAACGATAGAAGGTGGAAATCTCCTCGCAACTTTATATTTTCGAGCTTGACTACACTTTTCAAAGGTATAATCATGTTCCTAGTTTGATCCTTTCCATGCACAGAAAAATCCACCACCATCCGGCATTACTCCCACAACGAGGACACCACTGCCCAGAACAGATTAAAAATGTCAATGCACGAGCATAACAATCCGCCTACTGTCATTCATCACAACTCTTATTTTTATTTTTATTTTTTTGATAGAAAATAAAATTTTATTAGATTAGAGAAGAAATATAAAACAAGAAGAGAATGAGAAATCCTTCTGATCACTCCCAACTCTTATTGAACATTTATTCTTGTTCATATAAGAGTGGTTCACCACAAACTTTACCCTCTACGACAAAGAATATTGGGTCAAGGTACATCCTAACCTTGCCGTCCATGTGAGAAATCCACCCAAATGATGGGACCAGATAAAGCGTGCTGACCGTTGACTTGTCAAAAAAAAAAAAAATGCTGATTGCTGAGGATGTGAAACCCAAAGCAATCCCAGATCTGCTAGCTAGAATTGATGTTGGTACATCAGGGCCCAAGACATTCTGAAGCAAGATAGTAACAACATATTCCTCTAGTATCCATATATTCCTACTTCTTGGAGGTGAGATGGGGAGATGGGACCCATAAACTCGTTGGATCTTGAGCACTTATCCATAAAAATGAAGGGTAAAACAGAGACTGATGGACCTAGGATATAGTCATCATTGTTTTGAGTTCCATAACAGTAATATGGATCAACGTTCAAGGAGTCCTTTCAAATAAAGGCCTCAGGAGGAAGCTTCTATATTGGTCAATAGGGAGCATAAACTATAAAGGCTTGTTGTATAGCATGTTGTGGTCTTGCAAGGTGTGTTGCGACAAACAGGGAAACTTAAGAGAGACAAAGGAAAGGTTTATTAATCTTATTTTCCCTTCAGTATGACCATAACTTCCACTTAATCTTATTTTATAGTTACTCAATTTCGTCCACAAAAGGATGCCCTCATGTACAAAAAAAAAAAACATTTGGCCTCAAAAGTATGGTTCAAGTACAAAAGTAGAAGTTACAAGTGGGTTAAGGAATATTTTATTATATGCATGTCATAAGTTTAAGGGATCTACTACAAATGTATTTACCACTTTCTTTTTGTGCCAAATGCATTTAATTTGCAAAAACTGTACTGAAGCCATCCTTTTCGGGGACAAAGCCACCAGTTGCTAATTAACCACATAGACAATTTTAACCCATCCTTTTGATAGGTATTTTTGATTAATCATGCAAGGCTCTTAAGTTCATGATTACAAGAAGTTCCCTGGTTAGCAACCCACCAGATAAAAACAATACGAAGTTTATGCATGTTTAACTTTTGCAAGCAAACTAAAAATAGCAACAAAGTATAGGATGGAAGCGATCTATTTTTATTTTTATTTTTTCAACTAAGTAAATTAAGTAAAACGCCAAATATTGAGAGAGGAGGAGGAGGAGAGAGAGAGAGGGTTTTTTTTTTTTGAGGGGGGGGGGGTGGTGGGGAGAAGAACGAACAACTCTACGATGAAAACAAAACAAAGGCCGAACACAAAAAAATAGTGTCATTCTAACGAATCTTTTTAAGGAAGCAATCCATTAAAAGATACTCCGACTGTTTTTCCTATTTTTGGATATTAATTCAAGGGGAGAGCAAAGAAGTAAAGAATGAAAACCATGAATTAAGTGCTCTCACGATACCTAAGAAATAAATGTTGGAAATGAAGAAGAAATCAGAAGATACTGTTTTTTTTCCCTTAACAATTAGAAAGATAATGTAGTCAAAACAAGTATAGATTAGGCAACTTCACATCATTAAATAGAAATTGCGCATACCTCTCCAGCTCCAACATTAATTACATGAGGTGTAAAACCAACTCCAGTAGATCCTGTCCAAAAACATAAGTCACATAAAAATCTCAAAACCAAAAACATCATAAAACATCTAAAATTAAAAATTAAATCAAGATCACAAACCTAGTGCATCTAGCTGCTTCTTGCTAGACCCCGGCGGCCTCCCTCTACCTTTCTTGGAAGAAGAAGGCTTCGTTGCCACACCGTCTCCACCGGGATCTCCAACGGGGCCCACAGAGGAAGGGGACAGACCCAGAGCAATGTTGCTGCCATCAGCTGGATACTTTCTTGGTCGGCCTCTCTTCTTTTTAGCTGGTGTGGGGGAAGATCCGTCTATGAATTGGGAGTTGATGGAATCTAATTGGTTCGGGGGGTCCGAATTGAAAGGGAATCTAGGGCTTTGTTGAATTACAGCTGTAGTAGTAGTTGAGGGGTTAATGTTAGGGTTTGTGTTGTTGGCATTGGGGATTTGGGGAGGGTAGGAGTTCTGTTGTGGGATCATCATCATTGGCAGAGGTTGCAGCTGGTGGTGGTGGTGTTGAGGCGGTGGGTTAGATTGTTGAGACAGCGATTTTCGGAAGTCCATGGCAGAAAAAGTAAATGAGACTATGATTCTGATCTGAGAAAGAAAACCAGATTGGAAAAATGCTATGCAGGGGAAGAAGATGGAGGTTTTAGAATTCAGGGTTTTATGAATTTATTTTTGGCTGTGTCTGGTATTATATATTTGTAGCGGTTTTAGATTGGGCCAGTTCGGTGTGTTTCTACATAATCTTTTGACGAGTTAACTACAAAGTGTCTTCAAAGTTCTACGTTTCTTCCATTTTAATCCTGAAGTTTAAAAATGTTGCTATCGTTCTTCTTTAGTTTTAAGAATTCGCAATTCCCTCCCTCCTAGTCGCATACCATCATTTTTTCTAGCGGAAATCGCTAACTTAATGCATGTTTGGTACACTCTCCCAAACATGATTTGAAGAATTTGTTAGTCAAACTCTACCATAGTGAATGCTTGGTGTAAAATAAGTTTTGTAAACTCAAATGGGTCCCACATATTTTAGATTCAATAGTTTGTTAAAGTTGGTTAACCGATGCCTCATTGTTTTTTTTAAGTTATAGGCCTTATTTCTAATTATATCATATTTAAAATTATTTATTCTCTTTATATTTATAATTTATATTAATATTTGTTATTATATTGTTGTTCTTTCACATATAGTATTTATAGTATTATCTCTTTTCAAATTTAAATGTTATAATATTTTGATAGTATTTTAATATAAAATTTAAAACATTTTAAAAATTCTTCTTACATAATATTTTTATGAATTAAATATATTAAAAAATA
This sequence comes from Pittosporum tobira, assembly GCA_032359685.1. Lineage (NCBI taxonomy): Eukaryota > Viridiplantae > Streptophyta > Magnoliopsida > Apiales > Pittosporaceae > Pittosporum > Pittosporum tobira. The sequence continues at coordinate 14,571 of JAUMHB010071383.1, read as the reverse complement.
TAACGTATAAATTATTAAATTTATGTCATTTTAAGAGTTATTTATATAATTTCAGTT
>JAUMHB010071383.1:0-14414 GCA_032359685.1 Pittosporum tobira | reverse complement strand
CTAATAATTTTTGAAATATCAAACTTTTTATACATAATAAGAAATGTATTAACAAGTGTACTTTTGTGTTAATGCAATGAAAAATATTTTGTAGTAAGAAAAAAGCAGGTGTAGTAATGATGATTGTGGATCTATTTTCACTTGAATTTTGATAAGATAACGACAATTGAGTCATTTTTTTTTTTTTCAAAAATTGTGAGACATTCCAAAAAAATAAAACAAGTGTTGCAAAAAGTGTATGACGGAGAAAATAACTTTTAACCTCATTTAGACCCTATTTCACACTATTTGATTATATATCACAGTTAGAAATACACACAGATATCATTCTTTTAAAAAATGTCATTTTGACTTTATTTATACTAATTTAATTGCATAAATAATAAATGCATAATATATATATATATATATATATGTAAGATGTGATGTATTATGCGGTTTAAGTTGAAGGTAAAGTGTAAAAAAATACGAGTAATGCATATTAATTAACTCAGACAAATAACATACGCATTATTTTGAACAAAAATTAAATTAAAAAGGAAAATAAGAATGGAATTGGAAATTCTTAAAAGTTAAACAATTTAAACTTGAGCCTTCTAAGTTCGAACTATATATATATATATATATATATAACCACAAATCCTACGATTGCCATAAGAACAAGGCCAACTTCGCTCTGTTATATTCATAACCATAGGTGCGCAAATGACAAACGCTCTCCGGTCACAAAGACCCCATGGTCCTAATAAATATATTCATTTTATCCTCTTTTTTTTTTTTTAATTTAAATTTAATTTTTTTGTTTTGTAACTAGTAGTAGACATGATTTGACATAGAAAGTTGTAGCATAATCATACCTACAATTATAATGGCTTTAATCCATCTATTGCCTGATGCTTAATCCATCGTTCAATTTAGTGCAGTGGAAACCCCTAGCTTTTCATCTTTTTTATTTTTTTTTTTAAAAGTGAAACCCTAGCTTGTTCTTCAAGAATCGATTATGCTGATTATTTGCTCTCTCAAACACCCAATTGTTGAATGGATTCCTGGAACTATAACACGAATGTGTTTAGGAATAGCCACAAAGTCTTTATCGGACTTAGGTCGCGTTTCTCTAGCCGCCAAATAAATGAAAAGAGACTACACATGTATAGTGTGAGGTTACTATTTCATAGCAGCTGGTTTTGAACTGTGCCTCTTGTAGCTCTTGTTGTATGGGACCAGCAGTATATCTTTGGTAGAAATTAGCAATAGTCCTTTGTTGTTTATCAAACTTGGGATATAAACCAAATCATATGGAATTATGGAAATCTCATTTTCCTTCTGTGCGGACTTAACAAAGTTGACTAGAAAATAAAATTTGAGCAAAAAGTCTCGTCAAATCCAATATTTTCTATTGACCCATCAAGAATAGCAGACCAAAAACCTAAACCAGATTTGTCACTAGGACTGTTTTGTTTAGGTGATTTGATTTAACTTCTTAGTTGATTGATTCCATGAGGTCCCAGTTTTAATTGGTTAATGGTTCATTTTCATCCATTAACTGGGACTCCCTCAGAGAAGAAATAGCAAGATTTTGCCTCATCTCTCCTTGAAATGCAGTGGCAAAGTCAACCTTACTTCACTTCACCTCAAATTCATTTTGAATTTTTTAAGTTATTGCTTGAAATGATCATAATCTTTAGACAAAACTCTGAATAATAATATCATTGTTCTATGCAGATTTGTTGTTACTTCAACTGGTTTATCTTTCAATTCAAGTTCAGGAGTGACAACGGAGTTGAAGTCTATTACCTCACTAATGCTTACCATCTTAGATATCTTGATTTCATCCACAATAAAGTTTTCATAGCCATGAGGCAGAGTTTGACAGTTTCATAGTCTTCATATATCGAGTTTGAATCATCTTCAGTTACATAATCAGAATCATTCAAAGACTTAACCATAAGTACGTCCTTACTGCATCTTTCTTTTGTTATTCCCATACTTCTAATATTTTTTTCTCCATCTTGAGCTTGGAACATTGAATAATAAAATTGAATCTTGCTTATATGATGATCCTTGTTGATCTCTTGTTTCCCTCAAAAAAGTGTAGGTCTTTTCCTTTGGTTTATTGGCTTGTCCGAGCTAATGTCAAACTTGGCCTTTTTGTCTTTACAATTAACCTTGTCTTTTCAGCCCGATTGATTATCCTTCCAACTTGTCTTGTCAGTCGTCCAGGTTGGTTTGTCGTCTTTCTAGGCAGATTTGTCCTCCCTTTTTGCACCTTAGAATTTAGTGTGTCTCTATCCCTATTTATCCTCGAGTTGGTCTTCAGTAGCATTTTGTTTGGTAACTCATCTGAAAAGGTCAAAAACAATTTTGTTTGGTAACTCATCTGAAGAGGTCAAAAACATCAATGAGGGGTTCATTTATCAAGGAGGCAAATAGGGCCTGGGACTTTTTGTTATGGAGCCTGGCCTAAATGAATCCTTCTTATTTTTTGTCCATGTTAAGAACCTGGGCCATGGTGGTTTTGAACCATTAGATGTAACTCTTCGAGACTCATTTTCTTCGTGAGAAATGAAGTGAGGGTTAATGTGTGTTATGGTTCGGTCATGCTTTAACTGAGCTGTTTCCGAAACTTAACTATCAACTTCCAAAAGTTCATTATAAACCATGGATAGAGATATTTCATGAACTAATTGGCTACCCTAGTCAGAGTGGGGGTAAATAAAGTACACTAGGTGGTAGTTTTGATAATGTAGCATCACATTCTTGCAACAAAATTGGAGATATTATTGGACGAATTAGAGGACCCAACATATGTTAGTAGATCGGGCGGGAGATCAAGTTAGTTTTGGTCGACCTTGCTTTTGATGTCATATGTGAATAGCGAGAAAGTATATGGTTCTTGAAACAACAAACCTCTATCCTTGAATAATTTCTCAAACTCTTCGAATTTCTTTCGAAGCTCGATTGTAATGTCATATCAAGTCCGATGAGGTGATGAGTGGTTAAAGGACTGTCCATCTTTATCATGCGAGTGGTTGGACGACTATATATAGGATTTAGCACATTAGGGAGACAAGTGAAAATTATTTTTCGAGATTTCTCGGGATTGCTTGAGTTGGATCTTGGTGATTTAGTGATTAATTTCGCGTTGATGCTCATGCAATTTGGCAAGTCTTTCTTCTTCATGGGCATTGAAGAGGCTTCGAGCATCTGCGTATCCATTGACCACTTGGGACGGAGAGTTCTAATGTATCGACCCCAGGATTGACCCTGTTGCTCAAAGCAACAAAGGTAGGCAAACTAGATCAGGTTGTGGGGGAGCCTGGTGTTGTTGATTGTCCCCATTCTCTAAAGCAATTAGGTCATCGCACAATTGATCCTCGAGTCGGACCACTTGCACACCAATGGCTTTTGTCGATGAGCTGTGGGACACTAGGCATAACGAGAGCTTCATTGGAGGCCATGTGACGCCCTGACCTTCGTACAACCTCTAAACTTCTAGACCGGTCGTCAAACTACTCCTCAGACTTCCAAACTTACAATAAATATCAACCATTCCTTAATGCAACGGAATAATATTACAAACATTCCACAAATAGATTGCAAAATTTGATCATTCAAAATCACTCCCTTTAGCTCTTCTACCTCAGGCTAAACAAATTTCCAACGTTCGTTACGTTCAATTTCTCTCGTATTCGCCTCTCGGATTATCTTTTCCCACTGCAAGTAAAACATTCAATAATAGAAATGGTGAGCAATTAAACTCCACAAGTACAATCTCTTAAATACTAAAGCATACTTTCAAATTTAATACTTTAATAAAACTTACTCCGAACCATGCTTCGCCGGTTAGCTTCCGTTTCCATTTCTGTCTGCGTTCTTGTTTTCATTTTCGTCTACCTCGTCTACTCCGTTATTGCTCTAATCACTTTCAGACCTCTTCTAAACCTTAAAAGAGATTCTTATGTACATAAACGTCTCATATTAATACATCATTCAAGATATTTGTAATTACTTTCTTATTATTACTTTATATCACATTAAAACTCTCTTTTTCTCTTTCTATCATTATAAAATACACTTGCAAAGACAATTTTGTCAAAAAAAATACTCTCTCTTAAAAAATTAATTTTTTTAATTTGTGTACTTTTTATATTTTACTCATAATTTTTTAAACAGAAATAGTATATACTAAAATTTTTATAAATATCTTGTGGTCGTAAATAATCAACAATTTATAAGGGGTAATAAGACCTATTCCTGTCTAGACACTTATATTACTCTCTCAATTTTAAAAAGAACCAGTAACACACCAAAAAATTTACAAATTAAAGAAATCGTCTTTTACATGAGAGAGACATAATTTTAGACATTTTTGACCTTTTAGTGAGAGGAATACATGTGATTGTTCTCAGTACTTAAACTTAGAATCTGAGCAAATGGGTATTTGAAATTGGTGGTAAAACAGAGTATTGTTGTCCTCATATTTGAAATTGGCAGTCCCCGATAGTTCAGTCCCTGCACTAACAAACTTGGTAAAACTAACAAAGCGGCCGTAAAATTGAGTTCCGTCTACAACAGCGAGAAAAAAAATAAAAATAAAAAATAAAGAGTCCTAATTGAAAAGCAAGACAAGACAAAGTCTAATTGAAAGAAAAAAAAAAGTCACAATTAAAAACAGAAAAAATTATCAGAAAAAATTATCTAGAGAGAGAGAGAGAGAGAGAGATTGTCAGATGGAAAGAAAAAAAAAAAAAAGAGTAATAAGAGAAGAGGTTAAATATGTCAATTCAATCTAAATATTCAGCTCAAATGACAGTAAGAAGGGTGACCAGGATCAACCAATTCGGGACAGAGGGAGTATTAAGCTAGAAGAAGATAATGATGAGCCATGTTTCTTGCACTTTCTTGGCCCCAACTAACTTTAATTCTAAACAAGCTCCAGTTAATATGGGCCTAATTGGTCACCAAACTAAAAATCAGTCTATAAATTGGTTACTTAACGTCATTTTTATAAAACCAACTAATTGAATGAGCTGATCATGACACACCGCTATCATTTCTGTGAATTTGTTTGACTTTTAATGAACCATCCAACACCCATTGTCACATATAAAAAAAATAAGATTGTCTTTATTTTACACTTAGAATCATGTAGATAATATATGTTAAAAATATTTTTGAAATTAACAAAAACATGGATTAGGTTGGATCAAATATAAATTGTCAAATCATAGTTAATCTATGTGTGCCACTTCACGTATTACATGTCAAGTAAGCATCCCACGTGGTTTCTCAATTAAAAGTTTAACAGTTTTAAAATTTTTTATAATTTAATTTAGTTGATTATATAAAAATTACATGTATGAAAAAATTTATAAATTGACTTCCAATTCATTGACCAACTAGATACTTAACCACTTTAATAAGAACGAAAATACAGTTCAGCATAATACAAACAAATGCAGAGAGAACAGATGGCTTTGCCTTAGGTCCTCTCGCCGGAGTAAAAGCCTCCGAAGACGCTCAATTTTGGAGTACAGAGTTGAATAAAATTACTATAAATGGGAATGGATATCATAGAGAGGGTCATGTCGAGATGTAGCGTGGTTTTCCTCCTTGACCCTCATAGTTCATATTTGAACTTTGGACAAACAGTTGAAAGAACAAGTATGCATTAAGAAAAACTATAATAATTCAAAGTTGAATTAATCTGATAAGTTATTACGTTACAGAACTGAGATACTTGTCGCGAAATTAAAAATTTTCCCATAGTTCATGCATTGCTGCTGGATTTGTGACTTGCACTTTCTTCAGTTTTTTCTTCATTTATATTTCCATATACAACAGACAAATAGTGGCCTAAAGTCCTCACAGTAAGTCCTGGAAACCGATGAGGACCGTCGGGCCTTGGATCAACTTGGACAAAAGGCCATCTCATGGTCTCTGCTGCTTCACATTCTTCCCATCCGTCCCCAATTACGCAAAACTGGACATTTTTGCCACTGAATCGTTCTTTTATCCACAAAAAACATTGGAGCTTCCCGACTTCCCATGAGCTGTAGACTGACAGAAAACAACAAATATTTAAATAAATAAAATAAAATAAAGATCACAATGTTAACCTAATCTATTAGGGGTGCACATCGGTCGGTTACGGTCGGTTATTGCTCAAAAAATCAACCGATCCGAAGGTATCGGTTATGGAACACGCCATAACCTAATCCAATCCAACCCAAGCTAATCCATCAGTTATCAATTGGTCGGTCATCGGTTATTTTCGGTCGGTTGGTTGGTTAAGTAGCTAAATATTGTTGTACTTCTAAATATGTAGCAAACTTGAAAATTGCTATATTGCGTTTCAAAACTATTCATAAATTCTCTCTAAATTGAACATTCTCTCCAATGTCAAATATTTTATCAAGTAAAAGCCCGAAGTATATAGAGTACAGACCATACAAATTAAATCCTCGTATGTTTAACTTATGAGAGCACATGACTTTAAAAACATTGTTGTTCCTTGCTAAAAAAAAGAAACTCTAAAATTAAAAAAGGAATAAAAGATATTACTAAAAATGAAAATTAGTTTTAGACAACAAATAAGGTTATATATATATATATATGTGTGTATATGTATATATATGTGACATATGTCTGTGTATCTTTGTGTGTGTCTATGTGTGTATATATATATATATATATATAATATCGGTCGGTTACAGTTAAAAAATCCTTTATTGGTTTGATTTTGTTCGGTTCGGCCAAAATTTTGTGCAGCCCTATAATCTTTGGTCAGTTCTGAACAATGCAGGACGTGCAAATCTTAAAACTAACAATATTAAAAGCATAGATAGTTTGAATCGTGCATTAAGTCACGAAAAACAACAGATTGAAAAACATTGACATTTCACAGGAATCCAATTCATTTAACTGAAACATTGCCAGAAAGAATGCGGAAACTAATTAACTACTTTGTAATTGTACATATGGTATTATATAAGGAAGAACATAAATGCAACTAATAAAGTATTATGGAATTTTCCTTTTTTTTTTGTACCACCAAGAGAGGAACATTTTTCCTTGAAGGATACGGGTGCTCACTTTACCAGTGAACCAGCAACCCCTTGCCTCAATAAATTAATATGATAAGAGTTGATTTTAAGGAGGCTAACCACCTTCTTATATTACAAAATATTTTTTTATTAATAAAATAGAAAACTGACCATTCTCGTAAGGAATTAAATCGTCCAGCCGAAAGAGCAAGCATTTGGCAAGGCTAGGTATCAATGAACCGGAAGTCACCAACATATTCACATGGTTAACCCTTGTGTTCATACAATCAGCGTTCCCACGTGCACACTGTTTTAAGCAGGCACGAGCTGGCATAGGAAGAAATTAATATAATAGCATGTTAAAGCTTAATCTAGGATAGAGAAAAAGGAATTGGTATTTCCACGAGGTCCTCCTCACATTAGTAGTTAGTGGAGCTCTTACTCATGTGAGAGACCATGTGGAAATATCAAATTTTCCTTGTGGAAAAAACACCTCCCTAAAAACTCATGAAAAAACAGTAGTTTTCGTTATCCTATGACTATGAGTTTCAAGATGTAGTGTTCCTGTAGTTATATCCCCTACCAACCCTTAAGATTGCTCCACAAACTCTTCAGTATATAGTTTCTCTCTCTCTATCTTCTCACAATAACCATTACCAAGGCCATCGTACAACCAATTTGAATGCTTATGGTTAGGAACTCTCTTATGATCTAAATACAATAAAACCAACTTTGAGAGAAGATTTTTAATTACATCAAGAAATTTATTGATCTAGAAATAATTTAGTACGGAAGTAATGTTTGAGATATCAAATAATAGGTTAGAATATTGGTATTTGCTCACTTAATAATAGAAAAAATATTTGGATCACTAAATTTAGAGTTCTGAATTGCAAGATTTCCAAGTTTGGGAACACAGGCACCAAAACTCAATTCGCTTGGTCAATAACAGTATCTGGCAATGTTGATCGGTGGTCCCGCCCCCGCCCCCCCCCACCTCACTTCTCTCCTGCAGACCACTGTAAACCTTCTTATATATATATATATATATATATATAAAAGAAGGTTTACAGTGGTCGGCAGGAGAGAAGTATCTGCATTAGCATCTAATTAGGTATATCTAATTAGCTAGTATGTGAAGCATCTGCATTATCTTCTATCAATCTATGTCAAGGATGATTCTCTACTTAACTGAGTAATCAAGGATAACATCTTTCTAATAAATTAGTTCTTCTTTTCACAAGCCATACTGTTCTTAACCTCAATGAAATTATCTAACTATTTTCTAGCGTATAAAGTCCAAAAGGACAGACTTCTGGAATATGTCACCCAAGCAAGTGGCCGGTAACCCAGCGACAAAACAAATATGAAGATTATCTGATAATGAAAAATAAAGCAATGAATGCTCGTAGTGACATCATCAAGATAATTTATTTACCTGAAGAAAGCCATGTATCTATGAAACTATCAGTTGCCTCATACAGACTTTCCCAGGATTTTATCATATTTTGATCAAGAATGCTACGCAAGCCCTGCAATAATGCAACAAACAGTTCAACTGTCATAATCAATTATACGGCAAGGACAAAAAAAATAAATGAGAGAAGTATAATGGCATTTTACAATTACATTTCTTAGTTCCACAAAAGTCCTCTCTTGCGTGATTAGTTAGCGGGTCCCATTACCGGGAGAGAGGCAAAAAGGAACATGTGAAATTTTTTTCCTTTTTTTTTTTAAACAGTGGATTGCAACGACTACCCTTAGGGTGTGCACTGTGTAAACCATCGAGTGCACGCAATACGTAACCAACCACGCACACTGGGTAATCCCATAGTAAACTATGCTTGAGTACCCCAAGAAATTCATTGCCGCTATGGGCTTAAGAACACAAGACCTATGCCAGTTTCTATTCAAGTACATCTCTTGGAGCTCATTACCTCTTGGTCAACACCTTGGAGGTAAAAAGGATCATGTGAATTGTGGAACTAATAACGTTATTTGTGGATAGTGCTATTTCCTAGTCTAAATTCAGTAAGGGCAAACATAGATTATGTTTGAAAGAATCTGAAAAGATATGGGTGAGGAAAGTATGTCGTAAACTAATACGCAGTATTATTTATTTAAGTTTTTTTTTTTTTTAATTAATTATCCCTTTTGCAACACATATATTTTGATTCTGAATTTTTACGAACTAGAAAGGTAAACCCATTATAACCTCATAGTAAATACTAATCCTGCAGTCAAAATTCAAAAAGGTATAAGAACCAAGTTTAGAAATTTATTTTAATAATAGAATACTACTTAGACAGAATGAGAAAACAAGAAGATGACGAGAAACCCTTCAAAGAAAAATTTAAAAGATCACAACATCCTCAAAGAAGGGTGCCCTCAAATTCCTATGAACATCGGATATATAATTCCCAAAAATGCACCAAAAGCATTAGCCTCACATAGAAGCTAAGGCACCATCTCCCTCGAAACATCAAAAGGAAAGAACCTATCATAGAAACTCCTAGAATTCCTCACGTTCAGATGCCTAAAAAGATCGAAAATTTAGATATCAATAATAATTTGTGATACCTGCAATCTAACTTGCGTGGTGCCCAAGAATTTTAAAATATTTCCACTAAAAAGCAGGCTGGGAAACACATAATGAACCATACATAATTTTTTGGAGAAAAGGATGCCATAGCATGTCTTTAAGTTACAATTTTCCATTACCTTTGCTTAGTTCGGAATTAAAGAGAAGTATTAATGCACCATTTATTCACTGAGCTATTATTTAAGAAATGGGGTGCCATAAAAGACAAATTATTTCTACCTATTAAGACCAGAGGTTACTTTATACCATTCGCAATAGGTTTGAATAATATAAAGAGTACATAGTTGAACTAAAACTGTTCAAATCTTGTCAAGAGATAACTGCTTGATACTATAACAATCAACAGGAGAAAATCATATAGTTTTTGAGAGAACAAAAGGACAATGAAACTAAAAGAAATATTCTAAATCATCAAACCTTTTTGTATTTTTGAGAAATGAGCCGATGCCGGTATGCTAGTTTCCTTTTATCGATATCATCAAGTCGTGATGGAGAAAACCCATCCTCATTGAAATTATAATCAGATAGATCCAGTTCATCATCATATTGGCTCAAAGAATCAAGAAAAGGCATATTGCAGTTTTCAATCTGCACCACCAAGTAGAACAAAGAAGAACAAACAAATATATTCAAATGTTTGAAACTTTCCCAAATATATAATGATTTGACAAGAGTGGGAAAAAAAATGAAGAAAATTCACAAACTTACTTGCTCATAAAAGAAAGATCCATCACATACTTGAAGAATGTGATCCTCCCATGCCTTTCCAATTTCTACACTCTTTTTCACATCCTTTAAACTACTAAAAAACTCAGCATATGTCCCGTTAAGCAACGATTTCAGCAATATAAGAGTCTCGTCCATGTCCCAAACATACACAATCATTTTCTGATCCATTTCCGTACCAGCTAATCTCTAAAACTTTAATCACACAACCTTCAGCCCACTTCTTAGCTCATTCAAACTGCGTAAACAACTCCCGATCTGAAAGATATCCCGTCAGATTATAATAATTCATATAATGGGATTATTGGAAAATATCTCAGCATCCAATTTAATGACAGAGGTTGCTTCTTCTGCTTACCCACATGGGCTGAGCCACATGCAAAAATGGGTTAAGAAAACCATGCCACTACAAAAAGGGGGTAAGAAAACCCAACAATCACTGAAAAAAATTTCAAAACTCCCCCGTATGTAGTAAAGCTTTCATATGGTAGATACCCCCAGTTTTAAGAATACGGAGCCCCGTTGTTAAAAATATGATACCTCTATTTCCAAAAGGAAAAACTATTGGTCTAGAAAAAATATCCATTTGTAGAAAAAAAAATGCTATAGAAAACATTCCAATGATTACCCTTCTGCCTTTTCTTCTTTCCCAATTAACTCAACTTCACGTTTTATCCTAAACTAATTGTATGCGGTGTATTTACTTCTTTCCCAATTCGTTTAAAATGCAAATTCATATAGATTGCCATGCCAATAGAAGATAACCGTTCTTCTGGAATAAGAAAACCCTAGAATTCTAACAATCCCAGCAATTAGAAGTAGCTCCATAGCAACAAATTTCTACCAACGGCGATAATTTTATAGACTCCCGAAATAGTAGAAGAAATGCATAATCCAGTAAATTTGAAAGAACTTTAAACAAAATAGGAAAGAACAGCAGAGGCATCTATAGCTATGTAATATATATGAAATGAAATTCAGAAGCTAACGTTAATGGAATACTTACGAGAAACAGAAGTTAACGTTAATGGAGTACGCACGAGACACAGGTTTGAGTTCCGTCGGGTCAATTGATCAGGAGCTGGTGCAGCTAAAAGTAACATGAGCCATTCCTTCGGGAATGTGAGGAGTCAAATAGTCAATCGTTGTTTATACCAACTTTTGTCATGCTCTTGCCATTTTGCTTTAAATTATTTTTGGTAATTTTTATAAAAAAATAAAAAATAAATATAAATATAAAGTGCATAAGAAAAAGTTTTTAAAGAAAAAGACAGAATAAGAATTAATAAAAAATATCAAAAAAGAAAATTGTTTTAAGAATATTAAAAAAATATTTTTCAAAAATATACTTCCTCTATCCTGAAAAAAATATTACAACAATCAAAAATTTGTAAATTAATAAAGTTCCTACTAGATGAGAAATAAAAAATATGGACTACTAAAATTTTAAGTAATCCAACATAAATAAATATTTTATAAATATTAACTATATAATTTCATTAATAGATGTATTGTAATATTATTTTAAAGATATTTTTTTTAGACTTGTGACGTTTTGTTCGGGATGAAAAGAGTTTTCCTTACCGGTTTGGCACCAATGGAAAAATAGAAATGAGTCAATTGTCCCATCTAAATGTTTCGAGTTTGAACCTTGGATGGAGCAGCTATGTTGGAAGAGTTTCATCACACAATCCGTTGGTCCGACCCGACTTGAACCAGATTTGTCAAGGCAAATGAAAGCTTTATTGGGAGAGTTTCTCAATACAACCCGTGGATCTGACCTGACTCGAACCAGATTAGTGGGCAAATGAAAGTTCCGAATATCGGTGGAAAACCAAAACAAAAAAGAAAGGAATTTTCCTTAGAACAATTACAAAACAAAATTAAGATATTTATTTGAGGAAAAAACAAGTAACGTAAATTTCATTCTTTGCTCCTGTTTGTGAGTACGAAAGAAAAAATAATAATTTATTATTACTAAATTATCCTTCTTTAATTACGTATATGTTCATTTTCATTCTTTTAAATTTATACTCCATCCATTTCAAATTAATAGACTTTTTAGATATTTTTTTGTTCATAAATAATTGTCATTTTTATATTTTAAAAAAAATAAAATATTAATTTTTTTATAATATTCCTTGATTCTCTCATCTTTCCAAAAAACATTCTCTCTTATATTTATTCTTTTCAATTTTCCATATAGGGGAAATAGTGAAATTTCACACAAATTTTAATCAAAAAATTATTATATTAAATGTATTTCTTAAAATGTGTGCTTGAGGTTAAAAAAATTATTATTTTAAAATAGATGGAGTAATATAATGTGCAACAGATCTTGCTTTACATGTGCCCTATCCTCATCCATTGCAAGTTTGGACAAAAATATATATATAGAAAATATAATTTAGGACAAAAAAAAATGAAAAACTTTTAAAAAATATTTTTTTTATGTTAGTGAGTTTATAATTAAAAAAAATTAATAAATTGTTATTATTATGTTTATGAGTGTTAAATAAAAGAAAAGAAAAATCATCAATTACTATTATATCCTTAGTCAGAGATGATGTATTACTATTATGGCCATAAGGTGCTTTATTTTTTCTTTCCACCAATTGAAGATTTGAACCAAAAAAAGGATGCAAAAAAAAAAAAAAAAAAAAGCTGAAATTTTGGAACTAGCATATCAGAATTCAGGGGAGATTTTTGTGATGAACAATGATGCAGGGGTGAATATTTTTTTGCGGTTTCTTGCAGCGGGGCTATAATCGAAATTCATAAAAGGGCACTCCACTTTCTTCTCAAATCTTTTCATTTTTGAAAAAAAAAATTTTTTTTTTTTGACAAAAATCCATCCATTTTTTTTTTTTTCATTTCAAAACCATTTCCCTCCGTCCTATTAAAATTGCATAGGTTTGATTTTTTACAAATGGTAAAAAATATGTTTGATTATAAATAAATTGTTCAAATTATTATTTATAATATTATAATTTTAGATTATGAAGTAATAGTTAAAGGTGGGTAATAATGTTGATATTATAATTTTAAATAGTGGAATAATAATTAAAGTGACGTGCGATAATATTAGTTGATGGATGAGATATTAGATTATAATGTTTGAATAATAGATGAAGTGATAAGTCATATTTGACAAAATAAAAATAATTTAAATAATTATTATTATTAATTTTAAAAAAAATAATATTATAATTATATTAAAACATTTAAAAAATATATTATAATTTTATTGAGACGGGCAGAGTAACAATCAAGTATTTACATTTTCTCTTATTTTCTTTTCCTTTCTTTTCTGGTGATTTCTTAACTCATAAATACAGTGTTTGTTCGCATGCGCCTCACGCCCTCACCACACTTGTTATCTCCCTCTCTAATTTCATCTACTGCGACTTGTAGAGGTCCATGGTCAAGCTCAATTCTTCATCGGGATCCGTGAGTTTCTCTTCATATCTCTTACATTCTAAGTATTTTTAAGTATCTGCATTTCACATAAATGTATATCTCATTTATTTTGTCCTACATTTTTTGTTTGATAAATATGTATATCTCCTGTAATCAATTTACTTCCGTTTACTATTTTAGGGTTGTTGACATCAATCGTCCATTTTTATCTGAACAAATCTCAATGGTGAGAGAGAAATACGTCGGTATGAATCAGATGGCTCCATCAGCAAAACCCAATTTCGATCACCGCTATAAGTCTGCTGCTGGTAATTCGGGTACCATGCTACTGAGTGACCTAGTGGGTCGTAACGATTTGGAACAAGACCCTAATTTTAATTTGGATGATAGTGGTTGGGATTACGGTACCGAAGAACAAATAGAGGAAATGTTGTTAACAAAATTGGATTTCTGGTATAATGGTGCATTGTCGGAGTTGATTGGTTTAGGTTATGGCAAGGATGTTGCAATTGAGGCAATTTTGAGAAATGGGCATTGTTATGGGCGGATGGATATAATGACTAATATATTACATAATTCTTTAGACTTTTTGGAAAATGGAAATAATGTGGATTCGGGTG
>JAUMHB010071372.1:0-13198 GCA_032359685.1 Pittosporum tobira | reverse complement strand
CAGAGAGTGCAGAGAAAGTAAAACAGAGGAAGTTGAATTTTTAGTTAAGTTTGGGAGGATATGTAAAATAATGTGTTAATTGAAAATTCAAAAAAATATTTATAAGAATATTTGGGAATGTTTAAAGTATTTATAGAATTTTTTTCATTTTTGAAGGTCATTTATTATTTTTGTAAAATGCCCAAAGTACACTGCTATAAGTTAAAACAGAACATATTTTCCTGAAATTGTTCTAACTTTTGAAAACTATATCTTTTTCATACGAACTCGGAATTTAGTGATTCTTGTGCCCACGTGAAGCTCATGAAGTATAGAATGTGATAGAATTAAAATAGGGAATTATGGGCTTTCTTACGGCTGTAAGTATGGCCGTAGCCTAACCAGCAATTTGAACATTAATTTTTTGAAACGTAGAGCTAGAGCAAGCCAAACCTTAAAGGAAGTTCATATGACTGTCTAGGCATTGAAATGGTTTAGTTTGAGACCAAGAATAAGAATTAATTTCATAGTAGAAATTTCATGAGGTTGGGACTAAATTGCTAATGTGGAGTTATTTCATTGTTTAAGGATTATGGATGAACTCGTAAAGCTGATAAATGCGTATTCCAGAGTAAGTTAAGCATTACAGGAAAGTACACTTTCGATTTCTATGTTGCATATTAAATGTTCATAAAAGTGCTTTAAGCACACGTTTTTTTAAAATGGAGTAATGGCTCGAGTTTTTAATATTATGCAAGCATGATATTATTTTTAATGAAATGATGAGTATTGCAAATGAAATGGTGGTAAGACCGGTAAATTCTCCGAGATCCCATAGGAGCGAATCCTATGGAGTAGGACGTAATTTCCCTGTTTTGAGATGTGCACATTCTCTGACGGTCCCCGTTTGGTCTGTACTGTGTGTTAAGACTAAGCGGGGAATGAGACGGTAAATGATGGCTACGTGGAATGTTATGCATACTCATTTTTCATAATGCTCTGATACGGTAAATGGTATTTGTGTTCAAAAATGAAGAACTTTACAAAGTTTATGATGCTTGAACTCATTTATTTTTGAAATGTACTTGCTGAGCTTAATTGCTCACCCTTGCTATTTTGAATATTTTATTGCAGTTAGATAAGATCGGATCGAGAACTAGCTAGAGAGATAGTGGAACGAGATTGACGCTGGGGATTTGTGTAGCCCGAGGAAGAGGAGCTGAAATGAAGAAATTCAAAATGATTAAATATTTTATTTATTCTTAAAAAAATGGTAATATTAATTAAATTTCGCTGCAAAGTCATTAAGAAATGGTTGTAATTTATTATAAGTATGGAAGTCTAAAGAGGAGTTGACGACCGATATATGAGTCTAGCAAGTGTACGGAGACCGAGGCGTTATAGAAAAAATATGTACATGATATGCAATATCAGGGCGAGTTATGGTGAGATAGACAAGATGGCCCACCAATCTTTTATACGCTTTTCCATCAGGATAGTCATCCTCAATTTTAGTATCAAGAAGATGGTGGTGTTGCTCCATAGGTATAATAGATGGCTTTGCACCAAGCAACCCTGTGTCATTTAGTATGTCAAGAGCATATTTGCTTTCATGTAAGTAAATACCAGACGGAGAACGAGCAACTTCAATTCCCAGAAAGTATTTCAAAGGTCCGAGGTCTTTGAGTTTGAACTTGGTAGCCAAAAAAGATTTGACTTGAGTAACTATAGATAAATCAGTTCCAATAATCAAAAAATCATCCACATAAACGAGAAGAGCCACAAACTGATATGTTTTATGCAAGGTAAACAAAGCATGATCATTGAGGGATTGAACAAACCCAAACTCCGTAAGTGCAACAGAGAATTTAATGAACCACTGACGAGGTGCTTGCTTCAGGTAATATAATGATTTTAAGAGCTTGCACACAAAAAGAGAGCCTAAAGTGGACTTAGGATATGAAAAACTAAGATACATTTCCATGTAAACCTCCTCATTTAGGTCACCATGAAGAAATACATTCGTAATGTCCAATTGACCTAGATGCCATCCTTTTATAGTAGCAAGAGCAATAAGTACACGAACAGTTGCCATCTTAGCAACAGGTGCAAACGTATCGAAATAATCTAACCCTTCAGTTTGTGTGTAGCCTTTCGCTACTAGACGTGCTTTATATCGCTCCACACTAACATCAGGATTATAATTAATTTTGTAGATCCATTTACACCCAACTATTTTCTTATTAGTAGGTAAAGGAACTACTTCCCAAGTATGATTGGTCTCAAGAGTTGTGATCTTAGTCAACATTGCCTCACACCACTGAGCACTTTTAACAGCTTGAGTGTAAGTAAGAGGCTCAGGAATAGACACAGTAGTAACAAGGTAATTCACATAAGAGGGTGTAAAAGCAGCAAAAGAATAATAATTTAAAATAAGATAAGAAAATTTTGAAGGGGAAGTGATACCTGAATCATATGAAGAAGAAATAGCATTGGTGAGATGACGGGGGAGGTCTATATATTCCAAAAAATTAGTAGGGAGAGCCCTAGTACGAGTTGGTCTAGTAGGAATAATGGGAGAAACTTCACTAGGGGACGAAGGAGTGATTTGGGTAGATTAGAAGTATTAGGTGGAGAGGTGTTATTTAAAGATGAAGATGGAGAAATTATATCAAGAGGATCAGATGTAATAAGAAACGGATCAGGTGAGACAAATAATAAGTGTCAAGAGAAGACTTGATATTAGCAAAAGGAAAGATATTTTCAATGAATTGGACATCACGACTAAGAAAATATTTTTTTGTGTCCAAATCACAAACACGATAAGCCTTTTTATCAAGAGGATACCCCAAAAATAGCCCTTTGTAGCATGAGGAGAGAATTTGTCTCGGCTATGCCCTACAATAGATGCATAACATAGACAACCAAATACTTTCAAGAAAGAGTAATTTGGTAATTTCACATAAAACTTCAAAAGGAAATTTGCCATTCAAGATGGGAGTAGGAAGTCTATTTATAATAAGAGTGGTAGTGAGAAGATAGTCCCCCCAAAATTGAATATGTAAAGATGCTTGAAATTTTAAAGCTCTAGCAACTTCAAGAAGGTGTCGGTGTTTTCGTTCGGCAATACTATTTTGTTGTAGTGTGTCAATACAAGAAGTTTGATGAACTATGCCCAAAGAGCTGAGAAATTGGCAAAGTTCATGTTTAAGAAATTCCATGCCATTATCACTTTGAAAATTTTTTATTTGACAACCAAAGTGATTAGAAACATAGGCAATAAAATTTTTGAGGAGAATATGTACTTGAGACTTAAATGAAAATAAATAAGTCCAAGTAGTTCTAGAAAAATCCTCAACAATAGTCAAAAATATACACAATTTTCATGAGTAGGGTATTTGTAAGGTCCCCACACATCACAATGTATCAATTGAAATAAGAATACACTTTTGGAATTACTTAAAGGGAAAGTTTGCCTTGTTTGTTTGGCTAATGGACAAACATCACAATGAGTAAACTGTGTACTGCAATCTGGAGGCAACAAAGACTTTATTACATGAAAAGGAGCATGCCCAAGTCGAGCATGCCAAACATTGGCTTTGGACATATTATTTGTAATAGAAGAAAATATCAAAGGTGACTTAGCAGTAAAAGAAACTTCAGATGTTGAAGACAATGATGAAGCATCCAGTTTATACAGCCCTCCATCCAATCTACCAATCTCTATCCTCTTCTTCAATGTTAGGTCCTGTAGGAAGCAAGAAGAGGATTGAAAAAGTGACAATTACTATCATGTGTGAGTTTTGAAACTGATAGTAAATTGTAGTGAAACTAAGGAACGCACAAAACATTACGCAATGTAATGTGAGTTGTTAAGTGAACAGTGCCAACATGAGTAATTGGGGCTGTAGATCAGGCATGAAAATGACAGACTTAGTACATATAGGATTAGTAAGAGAAGATAATGAATGAGTGATATGATCAGTGGCACCCGAATCTAATATCCATTGTGTAGAATGTGATGAACTAGTGCTGCGAATAGGACTAGCAAAATGAAATTTGGAATAAACACTACCTGTCAAATGTGAATTACCATGCTGCGTATTTGTGCTTAAACCAGTTTGGATCATACTCACGATTTGCTGAAGCTGAGCAGGTGTGAATGAGCATCCAAGAGAAGTCATAGGTGCAGGAATGGAAGCATCAGAAGGAGGCACTGAAACCGAATCAGTAGATGGACTGAAATGTTGAGGACCAGAGACATGAGCAGCGGTCTTGTGATAAGTGGAGACTAATTTATTCTGAGAAGGATTATAAAGTTTGTGCCATGGAGGGTAGCCATTCAAAGAGTAACATTTGTCACAAGTGTGACCAGATTTGTGACAATAATCACACATAAAATTCCTATCAGATGTCTTCTTGTTTCCAACCTTATTATTTTTGCTGGTGCTGTAAGTTGGAATGAAGTTTTTGGCTAACATAACAACATTATCATTCATCCCAATGGATTGAGAGCCACACCGCCTCTGGTTTTCTTCTTGAAGAAGCAGGGAGTACGCCTGATTAATAGAAGGAAGTGGCTGCATCAATAGTAACTGGCCACGTACAAAAGTAAATTGCTCATTAAGACTCATCAAAAAATTACTCAGCCTTAGAGTTTGCTCATACTCCTCAATCTTTTGTGAAGCACCACAGGTACATCCATTACACGTGCAATGAGGCACAGGAGCAGTAGAATCCAATTCATCAGTTAAACTACAAAATTTTGTAAAATAGGCAGAATTAGAGATTGATCCTTGAGGTAAAGAAGCAATTTCTTTGCGAAGATTAAACAGACGTGGAACATCGTTTTGAGCAAATCTAGTCCCCAAATCGTCCCAAATAGCCTTAGCTGTGGGTAGATACACAACACTATTGCGAATCTCAGGGGAAATGGAATTAATAAGCCATGAGATCACCATATTATTGCATCGTGACCACAAACTAAAATTAGGATCATTAAGTTCAGGTTTGATACAAGTACCATCAACAAGTCTAAATTTGGATTTTACAGATAACGCAATTAACATCGAACGCCTCCACTGATTATAATTTTGTTCAGTGAGGGTTAGGTTTACAAGAAGCATACCTGGATGATCCGAACTATGAAGAAAGTAAGGATGAAACGGATCAATCGGGGATATAGACGGTGTTGATGAGACCGACGCTGTGGACTGCGAGTTGGTCGCAGCAGCGGAGAATGATTGAATCATTGCGTCGTCGTTAGCACGCAATCAAACAGAAAATTGAGAAAAAAAGGCTCAACAATGGACTCAGCAGTCCAACTGCAACCCCAACTTTGGCTCACTTTTGATGCCGTCCCTGAGCCGGCTTCGTGGGATCCTGATATGATATGCTCTGCCGAAATATACAGATGGAACAAAATATGGATCGGATCTGGGCCTGAATACACTCGTTTGCTCGTCCCTTCTTTCTCCGTCTAGATGCCCAGAGAAGAGAGGATTAAACAAAAAAAGGTTGAGATTCGCCGTTCATTGTCTTGGTTCGGCTCCGACTGGTCTGACTTCGGGGGTTGGGAGAGATCGAAAATCAGCTGCCGTTGGCTTGGATGGAGCTATTTATGGTGAAGAGGAATGAGATGAAATGGTTCCGCTTGGTTGTTCCGCAAGATGCATCCTTTCGAAACTTTGGTTGGTGGATCGGGGTTATGTCGACTTCGGTGGCAGCTTCACTGGGTCAAGACCAATCTTTACTTTGGTTATATCGGATTCTAAGAGACCCTATTGGTAATCGAAGGTTCAAGCTATGATAACGGTGACAGAGAGAATATTTTATCATATAAAATTGTATTCTGTTATTTACGTAAATGCCTTTTTATCTTTTTATATCCATTACATAAAGTTCACTAAAGTTATAATAATAGTTACTTATTTATTTTTTATTTATACTATTATCAAAATTTATTTTTAAATATTAGTTTTTCTCAAATAATGAAAACATTAATACTTTTTGATTTTTAAATTCAATTTTTGAAATTTAAGAAACTAAAGAAATATTATTCATTCGATTTAGTTCATATCTCATGAAAATTGTAACCTGTATCTAAAAAAAAAATACTACAATCGATAATTGTTTCTTCTTTTAAACTTAGAATAATAATTTAAATTTATAAATTGGCTTGAAAAGTCTAAAATAAAAAAAGATTACCTTCTAAATTAAGGAGGTATTTAGTAACATAAGTTCAAATGCCCATTTTAAAATTAACTTTTGTTTTATAAACGTATTAAAAAAAAAGTATTCATTCTGTGTGATGAAAGAAATTGAGAAAAAAAAATAATGGTTAGAAATAGAGTATTATTATTAAAGGAAATATTTTTAAATACAAAAAAATAAATAAAAGAAAAACATCCCTTAAGTCTCTTATGCATCTATTTATTATCAATTAGTACTAATTAAACTGAAGTGAATTTATATTCATGACTTGTAGTTGAAATTTATTATAAATCATATTCAACCAAATCATAACCTATAGAAAAAAGAAAAAAAAAAGAGTTAAGTGGGAGAACTTATAGGTAGGAAGAAATGTAAAGAATAAGAGTTATTGAAAGTAGCATATTGGAAGATCAATCAGCCAAAATAACCATAAGCGGCTACAATATTATAAGTTTCTTCCACACACCTTATTTTTTTGCAGGTGGTATTGGGAAAAAGTGTGAGAACCATGATTTTTGTAAACGTATATTTTTTTTTAGACATAACGAAAACTTTAAATTTGTACATGATGAGGACTTGTAAATGCTATGATTTTAATATTTATTTATATGATTTAATTCAGTTCGGTCAAAAACGCATCATTTGAAAAATTTGTTGATAAATCGTTTTGGGTAAACCCTAGCCCTAATGGCCTTGATATGTTTGGGCCAATATTATCATCTTATAAACCTAATTAATAATGGACTAGAGTATGCCAAGCCCAACCCAAATAACAAAGATATAAAAGGTGCAAGTTGGGCCAAAAATGTAAAGTGTTGGTTTAGGCTAAAAGTTGGACATGGGAAACAAAAGATTAGGTCAAGGGCCCAACCCCTTGGGAAATTTGGCCATGATGAGGGAAGGGCTGATGTGTGTGAGTCTTGAGATGTAAGTGTGTGTGTGTTGACCTTGGAAGAAGTAGCAAAGCTTAGTGAAGAAGCTTGGAGGTGTCAACAAAGTGTGGGAACCATATGTCAAGCTTGTGATGGTGCATGGAACAAAGCAAACAAATATCTCCCTTGCTCTCTTAAGCTACTGCCGACCAAAGGGAGAGGGAAACAAGTTCATTTTCCTTCATCTTCCATAGAGAGAAAATATAGAGACTTAGAGAGAGAAAATGCAAGAACAACAAAATACTTGCAATTTTTGGTTAGCAACCAAGCATATGAGCCCAATCACTACCATAAGAACTTAAAGAGACCATCAAAACTTACCCTTAGGAGCCACGGACAGAAAATTTAAACAAATGCCATGAAAATAAACTGTACTTTTGGAATGTAAATTTTATACATATTTATAAAATTGTTTATAATTGATGGTCGATTCTAGAAATTTTAATTGGCTAACCATCAAGTAAGAAATGAACAAAGAACGGTGAATAAGACTTGAATGAATTATGGATCGATTAAAGTGTAAATGGACGAATGAGATGGATTAAAGTAAAGTTAGAATATAGATTAAAACTAAATTTGATAATGGACCGAGCTAAAGAGCCTTTTTGGTCAAAATATTATGGAAGGAAATGGTCCAAGAAGTAAGAGTTATTTAGGAAAGCGATGGCCAAATTAACTCGATTTTTGGACTTGGATGAAAATACGGATCAAAGTAAACTTAAGTTGGGTTAAGTTAAATTAAGTATGGATTAAAGAGGAATTGAAGAAGTGGATCAAGCATGTTTTCGGGAATGACCGGATTCTAAAAGTAAAAAGGGAGGCCTGAAGTTAATTAATTTTATAAGGCAATGTCAAAGTATATTTTTGTAGCCGACCCAAATTAAACTTATCTAGTTAAGTTCCAAGTAGGAAATGGAACAAAAGTGATTAAATAGGGGCTAAGATAAATTGTGAGAACTTAAGGTGGGGCTAAAGTGAAAGACTAAGGCAAAAAGGAGGATATGGTTGAAATCTTGAAAAGAGAAAGGACTTAATAATTATTTCATCCAAACCTTGAGGGAAGAAATGGTAATTTACAAATAAAGGTGGGAAATGACTAAAGTGCCATTGAGGTGTCAAATTCTTGTGGTTCCTTTTAAAATATCCAAGGGCAAAATAGACAATTCACCAAGCAAGAATTTTTTTTTCTTCTTTATAAGGAATTTAGCAAATTTTGGGGAGAGAGCTCAGCCATTTTTATGCCAATTACAAGGAAAAGAATAGAGAAAGAGAGAAATATAAAGAGAGAAAGGAAGGCAACCCATGTATCATGGCAAAATTGAGCAACCAAGCATAGATTTAAGCCTCATTTACACAATCACACTTAGGTAAACCATGAATCTTCAAGGAGGCTCACGGATAAGGAGGAAGAGGGACTGATTTAGTGCAATTGGAAGCAAAAGAAGCCAATGAGGGGGTAGATGCATTGAAGAACAATCACCACTTTGCAAGAAAGGTAAAAGTTGCAAACTTTGCTTATGATTTTTATGGTGAATTGGGTATTATAATGATGATTAAGAGTATGTAAGAGTAGCTTATTTGATAAATAAGTTGAATTCATGCTTGAGTAATTGGTTGTTGCAAAAGAAGGATTATGTATGTTGAAAAATCTGGAATTTTTGGGCTACGAGTTATTGTTCATAATTTACACAACTTAATTGGTTTGTCAAATGGTCATGAAACTATTATTGAAAGTACTTGAATAAGTGTAAATGATACCCACCAATTTTCGTAATTTTTTTAGTTCAATTAGTTTTTTAATAAATTGTTGGAAGTAGTTGCTTTAAATTTTCTAATGAAACAGAGTTGGAATCAACAACCTATTATCAAAAATCTCTATAAAATAATATACGTGTTATTTATACACGAAACCTTTTTTTTGAGATTAGTTAACTTGATAAGGAACATATCTATAGAGGCTGTTTGAAAAAAAAAGGTCATTTACTATTTTTATAAAATGTTAAAAAACAGGAACAGTAGCATCCTGGATTTTTGGAAAAGTGTGATTTTTGGACCAATGTCGGAAACCTGTTAAAAATAGCCTACATGAGAATAAAACATGAATTTTTTTTTTGTGAAAATTGGCATAAGTTATGTGCACTATACAAAAATAATTACTCAAATCAGAATTCCCTACTATTTTATGAAAATGCTTGAAGTAAACTGCTGCAAGTTACTGCCAGAGCAATTTTCTGCAGAAGTTTATGAAATTAAAAGTATCATAACTTTTTCATACGAAGTCAAAATTTAACCCTTTTTGTGTCAAAATGAAGCTCTGGAAGTCTAATTTCTGAATAGACTAAAATCACAGTGATACCTATTTTGTAACCAAAGTTGTTAGTTGATTAGTGCTACTGATGGGTAGGTCAAAATCGACTAATAGTGAGATTAAATGTTAAGGAAGGTTTAAGGGTCTGGAAACCCTAGAATAACGTTTTTAAGCCATTTTGATGTTAGGAACTGACTTGTGAAGACAAGGAAAGTTTGTTAGTATTCAAGCTAATCGGTTCGAGGCAAGTACAGTTCTACCTTTTTCTATGAATGTTTACACGAGCATGTTTTAAATGAAATGTTTGCATAAGTTTTAAATCAAAAGTTCATACGTGCATGATAAATGATATAATGTGAAAGTTTTAAACGTGGCTTGTTTTATATGAAAATTCAAGCATGACATATTTTGTAAATTAAATGTTTTGAGCATAAAAATGCATAAGTTGAGTATGTTGCGAGACGAGCCTGCGGACCAAATGAGATCCCGAGACAAGACGAGGTCGGCGAATCAATTACGATCCCGTGTATAAAATAATATGATCCTGTTTAACCGGGATTCCATAAAAGAATCATGTGTTGACAAGGCAGACCATACTTGTCAGTGGCGGTGTGCATATGTGCAAGAGGTATTTCCCGTTTGATCTGAACTTTTTGTTAAGATTAAACGGGCAGCGAGCGTAGCAAAGCAAAGCGAAGATAATGGAAGATTCAAGCGACCAGACAGTAAGTAGTGTGTACTCACTCAGCAAGAGTAAGTATATGCACGTTTAAATGCTCGTGAATATTTTGATGATTTGTCTCTGAATATGTGAACGAAATGTTCCAAGCTTTTACATATTTTCTTGAATGCTTTAAGAGTTAAAATTGTATTAAGTTGTGCTTGCTGAGGTTAATTGCTCACTATTGGGATGGTTGAATGTCTTACTTGCAGTTATATAATATAAGCTGAAAGGCGAGTACGGGAGAATTGGAGGATGCGGACGCTAGGGATTTGTCTAGCTTGAGGAAGAGGAGCGGAAATGAGAAAATTTGAAATGATTAAATATGATATTTATTCTTAAAAAATTATAATATTAATTAAATTTCGTTGCAAAGTCATTAAGAAATGATTATAATTTATTGTGAGTATGGAAGTCTGAAGAGGAGTTGACGACCGGTCTAGGAGTTTAGCAAGTGTACAGAGACCGGGACGTCACACTCAAGGTAGAAGGGAAGTGCTCGGGTAAAGGCTAAGCAGGCTAAGAAGCAAGGCTAGACATTTTCACTTGTGTTTGCGAGAAAGGTATGATTTTTGGACTTGATTTTATATCTTTCCTTGGCAAGACCATTGATTTTTTTGTTGATAAGAGGTATTTATGTTAGATTGAAGGTGTTATTTAGTAGCCAAGCATGCTTATGTAGTGGTATATATGCATGGAGGAGGATGAGTTACCATGTTAGTGTTTGTGATGAAATTGGTTGTTTAGATTGAATGTATGAATTGTGCTAGGCTTGCTGAACATGTTAGAATGGTTAAAAAAGAGTATAAAGTTGAGCTTAAGTGGTTTTGTTGAGATATGTGTCGGTTTAGCTAAAAGGGAACCATGTATACATGATTCCCAGATAGCCCAAAAAAAAACTCAGAAATGATGACTTCCACCGTAAAAATCATAATAAATAATATGCTCTGTGTGTTTTGCATGAAACATTTTCATAATGAAAGATAACTTAAATAATAATATATTTACAAAAGGAATTGAGTAAAAATGCTGATTTGATATTTTTTTCTGGATTTTTGAAAAACCATTCAAAAGAGAAATGAATTTTTGGAAAAACCCTAATTTTGGACAACTTCGACAACCTGCAAAAAATAACATACATAAGAATAAATCATTAAATTTTTTGTGTAAAAATTGGGATAATTTATGTATACTTTCCAAAAATGATTTTTCTACTATTTTATAAAAATACTTGAAGTAGACTGCTGTAAGGCACTGATAGAGTAATTTTTTGCAGAAAATATTGAATTTCAAAACGTCATAACTTTTTTTATACAAAGTTGAAATCTGACCATTTTTATATCAAAACAAAGCTCTGGAAGTCTAGTTTTAGAGTAGACTAAAATCACAGTCATATCTGTTATGTAGCCAAAGTTATTAGACGATTAATACTACTGGTGCAGTAGGTCAAAATCTACGAATGGTGAGAATTAAGTGTTAAGGAAGGTTTAAGAGTCTTTGGCTAGGGACTGGCTTGGAAAACCAAGGAAAGTTTGATAATATTCAAGCTAATCGATTCAAGGAAAGAACATTTTCGAACCTTATATTTATGCATAAATCAATTAAGAAAATGTTTCATGTACATGTTTTCAAACGAAAGAATGGCTTGCATTTTCATTACTTATGCATGCATGTGATGTTTTAAAAGAAAAAGAAATGTGAGTACTACAAATGAGATGATGAAGCCGGTAAAATTCCAAGATTCCATAGGAACGGGTCATATGGTGCAGGACGTAATCCCCTGCATTGCGTTGTGCACAGTCGCTGACGGCCCCCGTTTGGTCCTGACTTGGTGTTAAGACTAAGCGGGAAAAAATGACGGTAAATGACAGTGACAATGGATGTTAAGCATACTCACTTTTCTTAATGTATGTTACGGTAAATGTTGATTGTGTTTTAAAATGAATTATTTTAGAAAATTTGATTATACTCATTTATGTTCTAAAGCTGTACTTGTTAGGCCCCATTGGCCCACTCTTTTAAATTTCATGTCCCCTTTCACAGCTAGGAACCCGCGAGGACCTATACCAAGGGACGAGCAGCGAAACACATGCTTGGACGCACCACAAGAAAGGTAGTTCATCTGGGGTGTTTTTATCTAACTAGATGAGCAGTTGACTTTTGGTTATATATTTATTCAGTTTCGGAGAATGATTGTAAGGCCCTAATAATTTCAATATCTATTTATATTTTAAACAGAATAATTTTTTTCAACAAAAAGAATGTCAACATTAAAGCTAGGAAATATTTGTTTCCGTAGTGTGCGTTGCGTAACAACAAAATATTTGTGGACCCCACAACAAAAAACGTGTGGACCCCACTAATATTCGTCGAACGACTTTTAAGACGCTGTAAAACTCAAATGGTCAATAATTATAGGCCTGTCACTTTCTACTATATTATTACTCCGACAAAGATTGCAACAATATTATAAATAATTGTGTGTGTTTGTGTGTATATATATATATATATATATATATGTATGTATGTATATAATATATAGAGATATTTGATGTTGATGTATCTGATAAATAATTTTTTACGATCAGTGTCAGTAATTTTAAATATCTATAACAATGTTGGAATCAATTATCAAATATACTACTATTATTTTAGAGTATGGTATAGCTGGATTTATGAAAATAATTGTGATATAGCATAGCTGTCAGATAAGAATTAATTGCAGGAGTCAGTAGATGAATTATTAAACTTACTGTATAAGATGTTTATGAAGTGCTTGAAGAATTATTAGTAAAAAAGATATTATACTAGTAGGATATGAAGTTTAATTAATAAGTGATTGATTTTGGATAAGTATAATAATGGACGGTTGGAAGTAATATTTATTTGAGTAAGTGTTAAATTTTTAATATGTTTGAGTGGTGAAAATTGTTGTAAATAAAATAGTTATGTGATTTGATTCACGAGAGTTGGAGTATAAGAGACGTTTGGTATAGAAAGATTCCCGGGTAAGGATTGAAATTGTCGGATGAAGATTTTGGTCTT
>JAUMHB010071361.1:2636-13199 GCA_032359685.1 Pittosporum tobira | reverse complement strand
CCGTCTACAACTTCTACTACTATTCTATTAGCTATGAATTATGAAAATTGAGTACATAATTTGGTTTGAGATCTAGGCTATTTATAGGGTTATAATTACAATCCAAATATACCTCAAATTTGTGCATGAATGGTCTGGATCGAATTCCTCTTTCAGAATTGGAACAGGAGTCAAAAACTGAAAATCGGTAGTATCCTACAGTCCACCCGTGGCCCATGCCACGGTCGTGGCTCCTCCCACGGCCTACCCATGGGAGCTACTGGATCGTTATTTTTTTTTTTATCTATTTTGCCATTTCTTCAGCCCAATTTCGTTCTTTGTCTATTCCAAGCCCAAAATCGCACAAAAAGAGGTCTAAAAAACCTATAAAACAAAGTCCAAACAAAGAGTAGTGATCTAAACTAAATATATAACAATTATTACATATTTGGTTGGGCTTTTAAGCAATTATTCATAAATTAAGAGCAAAAAATAGCAAAATATTAAGTACAAAATAGCTCTTCTCAACAATCTCCCGATCGGCTAATATCTTTTCAAGGGACTCAATCTTCATTTTGTATTCCTCTAGTTCCCTCCGTTTAGGTCGTTGGGGAGGCCGGCGGGATCGCTTATCCCGGTGGGAATGCTGTGCCACCTGGTGTCGAGACCCAGTTGTCCACGAGGGATGATGTGTGGGAGATCGGGGGTGCTCACGTTAGGCACCGGTCTGATGAGACCGGTCATTCTCCCTAACGTGTTTGCCCTTCAGCCTCTCGATCTCGAAAGTAATGTTGTGCTGGTCTTGGAACAGCTTTGTCAGCCTCTCGTTCTGGCGAAAGTTGAGGAGATCTCAAGCATCTTAGTGCCCTTTGACCTTCCTAGGTCACTTCCAATCACGTTTCCTTTGCGCTCGGGAGCAGCATTGGGAGTCGGGTGAGGTTACCTCAGGGATGTTGTCCTTAGAGTTGACTGGAATATCATCGAATCGCCTGTTCGAGGGCTTAGGAATCATTGTATGTGCTCTTCCAGCGCCGTGTATATCTGGCGTGGGGTTTGAACTACTCAGGTGGGCTGACATATGTGCTGAAAGGGTTTAGTATGGAGGTAGATCGTGTAGGATAGAGATGCCGTCCTTCTAGTGCCAATTTTTATGACAACTCCGACCTTTGACCAAGTCCAAACCTTACTTCCAGTTGGGCACACGTCTGCAGGAGCAGATTTACCTGAAACACGGGTAACACGGGAGTGTGTTCTCTCATTCTCCTCTCCAATGCTTAAGTTAGTTGAGATTAAGGTGATAATTTGAATATTAAGTAGGAGAGGGTTGGGTTTACCGGTGTATTTTTAGAGAGATTTTGCTCCGATGGGTTTGTGTTTTTGCAGAGTATTGGCTCTCTATTGAATTTATGATGCCCCTTCTCTGTGGAGATGAGACAGTATTTGTAGAGTTTGCCTTGACCCGCAGCCCGATAAAGTATGCATGGTGCGTTTGATAGCAGGTATGGTGCACCTCCTTTGAATTGACAGGGTTGCAGAGTTAGGCGGCTGATTGGACACTGTCTGAGAACTTGTTTTATGGCCTTTGGGGAGCTTGACCTGAACCAAGCAGAATCAGACCCGATCGATTGGGTGGATTGGGCCCGCTATCTAAGGAGGCCTGGGCCCAAGGCGCATAGTTTAAAAGTCCCTGACAGTAATGGTCTGGCCAGACTGAAGTGAATGCAAGACCCTTTGGAGGCCGATGGACGAACTTGAACTTTCTGGAGGCCGAAAGATGGGACCGATTCTCGTTTAGGCGAAGCGGGTCGCCGAGCCTTGAGTATAGCCGATCGGGTGAGCTACCACGTGGGATGTCACGTTGTCCTAATTAAGTTTAAGGTGAAAACCCTAACTCTAATTTGGGACAATTTCCATCAATTATATTTATAACAGTGTTATAAAATTTGCTATGTGGACCTCCTCGGTTGGGATATAGTTTTACACTCAGCATAATTATTCAGGCATTCAAGAATTAATTGGTACCCTATTCTATTTCTTCAGAGATTATTGGAATATAACTAGCCCGTTAGTGTTATGGTAAAAATACTTTATCAAGTTGTCAAACAAGTTTTAGAACAATGATTTACAATAATTTGAAATATCATCTACTTCATGATACTTAAAATAAATAGTGAAAGGATAAAAATCTTCATGAAAACTATTGAAATACTCTAATCGTTCTCGTTGACGTTATTGGACTTATCAGTTGTACAATCCTTCCATTCCAAATTTTATAGTGGATTTACAATATTTTTAAATTCAAGATTGACATGAATTTTGATTATATTCAATATTTCATTATAAAAAGTGTAAGTTATTTGAAAAATACTATTAATTATAAATAAATAAAATTCAAATTCAAATAAAATCATATCAATTTTAATTTTAAATTTTTTTTCAATTGACTATAAAAAATTAAACTTACCTCTTATATTTTGCAACAAAAGTTTTATTAAATCACCAACATGCAAATGCAAAACAACTTCATGTGTAGGGAAACTTCATATCTGAAAGATCAGATGGGCGGAACTGATAAAGCCTCTTATTCCTTCTTGATGTTATTGTGAAATTGGACCTTGATCCCAATCAGAGAATCGGAATAAATGGTGGTAGATCAAAGTAACCTAAAGGCAAGAGCGTTTATGGTAAATGAAAAACCAAGTCAAACCCTCGTCAAAATGAACGATATAAGGAAGAAAACCAACTCAAAATGAAAAATATAAGTAAAATGGGTGCTAAACGTGCCGAGTTGAACTTATTGATCTCAACTCTTTAAGGTAAACAATTTTTTTTTCCGAGTTAGACTCATTTAACTAAACAAATTTTTAACGAGTCTGAAATATTTAATATTATCAAATCCTTAGCAAACTTAATTTTACAAACTGAACTCAAACCCAACTCAAACCCAACTCATTTAATTATTTTTATCGAACTCGAATTTTAAAAAAAAGTTCGATTCATTTAACACTCCTAATAAAACCATCGGCAGTAGTGAGATGGATGGATTATAGAATAAAACTGAGAAACTTACATTTAAGTGAGATGGATTATAGCATTAAACAGAGAAACCTACATTTCAGTTAGGTGCCACCATATGTTAAGCTTCACGTCTCTCTCTCTCTCTCTCTCTCTCTCTCTGTGTCTCTGTCTCTGTCTCTGTCTCTATGTGTCCGTGTGTGTATTCCCCTTACATAAGTGACTCAAAAAAAGAACCTCGATATTCTATGTTCTACATTGCTGGGCTTCTACTCTAGAAGTTTTCCTTGTGGAATTCAAAGCGGGTTGTCGATTCCAGGCTAAATTCATGGCAAAGTTCTAGGAGTGGTTTGGTAAGCGTAGCGCTTCCACAGTAGAAGACACCTGGAGAAGCTCATTATGGTAAATTAATTATTAAAAAAATAAAATAAAATAAAGAATGCTAGCAGAAGCTTATTATAATTGAAAATTGTATTAGTAGTAATATTTAAGGTTTATGGCATTGCATGTTAAGATTATTAGTGCTCAATTAATGTATGTATGCTTACCTATCCGAGAGTTACCATGGATTCGTGCCATATGGGCAAACACCTTTCTCCAGTTGGGTCTTGCAAAGTGTGTCCTTATCTGTTGTGGTTTTATGTTAGAAAAGACGCTAAAATATCAGATTCAAAAGAAATAAAATAAATATAGATGTGTCATCATGAATAAATACCTTACTGTCTGAAACGACATCAACTCCGTTTTTAGCATGTTGCAATGACTGCACCATGGCTATAAGTGCAGATCTTGCATCTCCTTCTTCATAGACACTAGTCAAGTAGTTGTGCATTTCTATAACATTCTGCAATATTCCACTTAAATTCATTAGACAAGTTTTGAAAAAAGATAGCGAGAGAGAGGGAGAGAAAGCAAGGATGCACATGATCAAATCCTATTAGGGGCACAATGGAAGACACATTATCTTATTGAGATATTTCCAGGTCGAGATTAGGTTTTAGTTCTCCCCAACCGCTTTAGTAATAAAATAAAATAAAAACTTTAAGGCAAGAAAAACATGTGAATTTGAATAGCGTATGTCTTGAAACCTACGGTGATGTCATGCTCTGCAATGTCATCCATTACACCTTTGAACCACTCGAAGGAGCCTTGTTCCCTTGTCACCCAATAGAAGTAAGCTCGTTCTGGAACTTTCATATCATGACCGTCGACCATTGTCTGCAGTAGTTAGAATCCTGTTACGATGTTTTTTTTGGGTCTGGATTCTGTTAAGGATCGATGGATTGACCATTGCTCAATCCTGTAGGAAACTGTGCACCGAATGGTCAACCCATCCTTACCTTCACCTAATCCAAACCCCTTTTTATAGATAATAGCTCATTCTTAACAATGTTGAAGCAATCGTTTTTCTTTACCGACCATTTTATCAAAAGATGGCATAATGTTGTTTAGAAGATCTTTAAGGATGCTGATGAATGGAGTTGCTCCTATTCCTAGGCCGATGAGTAAAAGGATGTCATATTTCTTGTAATTCTGAGCTGGTGCTCCATAAGGTCCTTTTATGATTATCGTTGGAAACCTGCCTTAGAAGAGTAGGATTATTAGATACGATTTATACTCAAGTAAAGTTTTACCTGTGTATAGCTTGACTTATATCATGCTCACGTTAGTTCTGGGATTTCTGGCTGTACACGAACTGATCTTGCATTAAAATTTGAACTTGCGTATGATGAGGTAGAATTTCTGCTTGTCGAGTGTAAATTTGTTCTAGTTTCCATTCTGACAAGATTTCCTCTTCTCGGTTTTGCATCTTGGACCTCACAGACCTGCAACTTCCTCGCTTAGAATGCAGAAAGGGGAAATAAAATCTGAAGGAACATTTAGAAAATGATTTGCCATGGTAAACTTGAAGACCTTTCCATTTATTAGAACAATTTTACAAAATAGCATAAAGAATAACTGATTACTTTAGTACGTAGTGATAGCATGGTAATAAAATTGCAATAGTAAAATTGAAGAATTTTTCATTTTATACAACTCTTTTTGTGGGACAAGTAATGTGTATATAAATTACCTTCTCAAATCTTTCTCTCAGTTCAGTAGTCCAGTCTCCCAAAGCACGAATATGGACACTCAAGTAGTCATCGCCTGGTGCAGAAGTGATGGAGAAGGGATGCCTGTTTTCAGTTTATCAGTGGCGTTTCTGAGCAAATACGTATTATTTGAACGTCCAAAAAAAAAAATCCAATTTTGTTATTTAAATTTATTTTATTTTTTGTTAAAATACATATTACTAGTTACTTTAGTACTTCACCATTCAAAAGTTGATAAATCTGGACACTTGACAAAAATGTACATCCCACTCTTGTACTTGAATGATGGGGGTTTGCTCATGTATAACGCTAGCACGTTTCCTGTGTATATAATAGCCTGCATTGTAGCATAAGTTAAGCTGGTCTTTCTTTAATTATAAAGAGTGAAGGAGATGTTGCTAATAATTAAAAAAATGAAAAAGTAAAAATAAAAATAAAAAATAACCTTGATGATGTTGACTTCATAATTGAGATCACGAAGAACCAGAATCCTTTCACCGGCATAGCACAATAGAGGGATTGCGATATATATCCATGTCTGCATACCAAATTTTATCATTTTTGTGTCACATTTTATTTAGTGGTAGAGCTTAAACAGTGATTTGGACTTTAGAATTAGAAAATGAAATAGTTGATGATCAGAAAAACAGCATTTTCGTAGAAAAGTTACCGTAAAATATACTAGCTTGTTCTAATACACGTGTGCATAATTTAACGTGCAATGCATAAGGTACAGCCTGTAAAGTTGGCTTGTGTAAACTATTTTTGCAATAGAGTACCTTATGAGGACTGAGATTTTAGCATGCTTGTTGAAACTTCTTTTACGAGAATGTTTGAATTTACATACCGTCTTCTCTTTGCCGATGATTAGGAAAGTGCCATGCAAGAAGAAGAGGACATACACAACAAGCAGTAGATGATGTGCATACCAGAAGGCATTAAACCCCGCAAGAGATTGAAATACCCCTGGCAACTTTATCGCATTATTCCTGAATGAGTGTGTGGCCAGAGTGAAGGAGAAAGTCATCATTAATAGCATCAACATGCCGGTTGTTCCTGGAATTGTCTCTAGAATGTTCGCGTATGTTGGCCGCTGGTAGTTGAAGGAACTTCCAAGAATGCTCATGAACAGTTCTGTAGGACAAGATGATATTCTAACAAAATTGCAAGTCAAATGAAATATTGTATGAGTAAGGGCCCCGATGGCAACTGCTAACGCGATTAATTTGTGGAAATTAATGTTGTCATCGAAAGGAATGAAGGTTCCTAGGAAAGTTTCTCGGAGTTTTGTAAGTGTTCTTCTGCATACAGGAAGGAGAATGAGGGCCATATTGAACTTGAGAGTCTCGGCTGCGCCCTTGGCAATGCAGACACAATAACCGCAGATTTGAAATGTTGGTTTCGCCCTATACTGCTTGAACTTCCAAATGAAGAGGGTGAAGTTCATGAACAGCCACATCGTGAGGACCCATATTTTCCTCCAGTTATCGTGTGCTGTTTCTGCAGTCAAAGACACGTATTTACCAAATTTGCCTCTGTATTTTCTGGGGATCATGGTTCTTGCGAGTGATTCTGTTTTGCGAGTCGCGGGGCCATCTCTGGAGGTCGTCACGTTCCCTTTTAGTAGAGCTTCAAGTTGCCAAATCTGTTTGAGTATTGAAGATGAATATAAAAACAAAGAAAATGGGGGTGGTGAAGCACTGCTGACAGAAAAATGGTCAGCAGTCGCGGTCCTGGACTGCTGAGCTCCTACATGTCCACAAGAAAGTAAGAAACAGAAGAAGAATGATGTTATTTTATGGGGTACTACATTTTCACCTCTATATATTCCAAATGGTCAGGGTCGAGCTCTTCCATAATTGCAGCTGCATATGTTGGTGCCTGCTCCTTAAAGTTGTTGAGCTTGTTTGCCGAAGCACTCATTACTAAAACCTTTACCACGACAATTATCAGAACTTTCATCTATGACTTGGGAATCAAAGAATTCAAACAAAGGAGCACAAGGTATGTGTACTTTACTTCCTCACCTCTTTAACCTCTTCCTCTGACAGTTTACCGTCGCCATTCTTGTCACACCTGGAAAATTTACACGTTTAGGCTTCCAAAGAGCGAGGGAAAAGGAAAAGGAAAAGGAAAATAAAACAAAGTCTTAAATGTATATTTTACTATCAATAGTACTGTATCTCTTTATAAGCGTATAGTACGTGTACAACTAGTAATGCGGATAGAAAGTAATTTATTATTTTTCAATATTGTATTATATTATTTAGAGATAAATTATTATATTTTGTTAAATATTTTATTTATATTAAATAAATAATTATTCTAGAAGTTTTATTTAAGGTAATAGAATATTATTATGAGATTTAGTTCCTTTTAAATTAAGATTTTACTTGATCGCTAAGTTATGACTTTCTTATTTAAAGAATTGTAATCTCTCATTATTATGGAGTGAATTATTATTATGAATTGAGTAAAACATTGTGGTTTTTATTTGTCTGCGAACACGAACGATCTCTGCGGAGAGATCTCAAAAACATATTGCGGTATGACTGATTTCATAAGAGAATAAGTAAAATCTATTACTTTCAATCTTTCTTTTTTTTTTTAATTAATTCTATCAATTGTCTTACATCAACTAGTAATGTACAACATGTTGTACACAAAAGTTTAAATATAATAATCAATGTGTGAGATACAATACTACTAATATAAATATCAGATTTTAAAGGTTGCTTACATATCAAAGAAAATATGAAGCCTTGTATCACGGTCTTGAAGTGCAATGTCTTCCCAAAAACTTTTCAATTCTTCAAGGTTTACCCCATTTGTTGTATTGATTTGCCTACGCCTTGCCAAGGCATCAAATAACTCCCCTGAAAATTCTCTGCTGTTTCCCATACCTTTTTCACAAGAAAAATAAAAATCCATTAGTTTTTTAAAAAATATATATAGAAAAATAAATACAAAACCAGAAAATTTATGAAAAAAAAAATCTTAGAAAATTTATAAAATACCAACGCAGACTCCAAATTTATCACGAGGGAGCCTGCCCTCCACTGCCATTTGATTGAAACGTTTTTCGACAGCTTTCCATGCATCCTCTTGCTTGCCTATTTTTTTCTTATCAAGAAACCGTAAGCTATTAAGCCCTCTAAGCGCACCGGATTGTTTCCTTCCCGTCCTTGGACCGACGCCTTTTACCCCATTCCGTTTAGAATTTCGGTTGCTTGCATTTCTTTTGAAAATGCTTTTACTCCCAGTTTTCGGCAACGGTGGCAATGGTGGATTTTCCGGTGGCATATCGATTGCCTCGTTCCCCACATTGTCAATCTCGACACTCTCGAGGATCCATTTCACTGAATCCCCTTTATTTAATTCTGCATTGTCCGTTGATGCCATTTTTTTTTTCTGAGGTTAATTTTCGTTCTTGGCAAATGCAGACTAATGATAGCAGAGAAAGATAGGCAAGGTTCGGGTTGGAGAAAGGACGGTGGAGATGAAAGAGATAACGAGAGAGGAAAAATCGTTCAAACTGTTGGCCAATAAGGAGGGAGGAACTAGGAAGGACGATAATTCAAGGCAACGTTAGATTGTT
Source organism: Pittosporum tobira (assembly GCA_032359685.1). Taxonomy (NCBI): domain Eukaryota; kingdom Viridiplantae; phylum Streptophyta; class Magnoliopsida; order Apiales; family Pittosporaceae; genus Pittosporum; species Pittosporum tobira. The sequence continues at coordinate 4,514 of JAUMHB010071361.1, read as the reverse complement.
AGTGTCCGAAAATAGAAAGTACCTAGCATTTGCATGCATGCATGCTTAATTACACATTAATGTTCTTATAAGACTTGCAAATAATCATGTAGGAAATCTGTTTCGTTGAGTGAAGCAATTAATGGCAGTACTAATTATACGGAATTCAATTTTTTTCTCTTTGCACTCTTCGTTACATCATCTATTACATCTCATATATAGTTGTCAAATAATATTACTTATATATTTATCTAAGAGGAGATCTAAACTCAATTATACGGATTTAAGAAATGAACTAATATAAGTACTATTTATGGAAAAACTATGGTTCAAATTAGAAATAGTTACCATTTTAACTCAATCTCACAAATTGAGATGGTTTTTAATTTTTAGAATATAAAACAAGATGAATTTTTATATGTCGTTGCTATATATATGCTAAATAAATTGAGTATCATGTGATCGTTACTACATCTCAAACTAATGTTAAGAATATGTGAATAAATACAATTTTTTTTTAGCCATCTAATTATTTTTGTTAATGGTTTTTGCAAGGCACTTCAAACAGAGAGAGTGTTGTATATACTTCATAGTTACACTTAGTTAAACCTGACAAACGAGTAGACTGAGCCAAATGAGCCTGCGCAAAATAGGGCGGATGAAAAATGGGTCAAATTATAAAAGTTCGGCTTTTATTTTGGCTCAAATATACTCAGACCCAACCCAGGGTGGACTGCATGTTTGTTTGTTTGTTTGTATGTTTTTTTTTTTTTTTTTGGATAAAGAGGAAATTTAAATTAAGATTATTACCGGATTTGTTTTGCCTTTCAGACAGTGGTTAAGATGAGTTTTCCTTTTTCTTTTTTTTTTCGCTCGGTTACAATTTGGTAGAACGGTTTGATACGGTGACAAATTTCATTCCAACAATTAAATATATCCTAATTGGTAAATAAAGTAGGATCACCTTTCAAATTAGATCTTTTCAAATAAAATCTCCTGTTTTTCTGTTTTATTTTAATTCACTTGTCATCTATGTATTATTTAAATAATTTATTAAATATTATAAATATGAATAAACATTAAATTATAGTAAGAGCAGAGAATGGAACAGAAAATTTGAATTCGACTACCTTTTAGCCAAGGATTAAGGATTAAGCTCGCTTTTACTTATCAAAGAAAAAAATCAAACAAGGATTGGTAGTAAAATAGAATCAAGAAAAAAAAACATTTTCAATGAGAAGCTCATTGTACTTGTTGTTATACATGGGATATATTTCAATGAACTGAAATTCCCATTCAGCCAAGAATGTAGAGGAAAAAATAGTAGAAGTGGAAAAGAAAAATACTATAAATTCATCAATGAACAAATATATATATATACTGTACAGTCGTCCTCCTATTCTTACTGCTGTAATGATCGATCCACTTTCTTAGTTAATAGCTGCGAGCGGAGCTCTGGAATCCCCAAAAATATGTTGTTTTATGTCTCCATTTGCTTGCTTGGAAGATTTTGAATCCGAGAATGAGTTCAACAACTCCTCAAATGCAGGGGTTCTGAGTTCTTCAATTGACAAGATGCTTGGTAGATTGAATGGTCTCTTTCTTGGGGTGGAGCACGATGGTTGATCAACCTGTCCATGATGAAAAAGGGTGAAACTTGAGAACAAAATTAGGACAGTTTTGCAATATGGAAAAAAGAGTCCTCGTCAAATTTTATTTTTTTTTTTGTTCCACAAAAGGGGAGTTCCTTTTGAATTGATTATGGTACAAAATGGCCCAAAGTCCTCAAGCTTATCATCATGACCATTACATTGTGATGCATGATTTAATTCCAGCTCTAATGGTTAAAATATTTCATAATGAGCCTTATTTGTAAACATGGAATGGAACAGAGGTATT
>JAUMHB010071350.1:0-13200 GCA_032359685.1 Pittosporum tobira | reverse complement strand
TTATTTTATCCCAGCATATTATACTGTTAAAAATGAATAAATTTCATAACATTTTGAAAATATTGGGTTCTTACAACATGTGTCTTGGTTAAATCAACTCAAATGTTTTAAAAGTTGCAATTAGACTGATTAGATTTTAGTTGATTGAGACTAAGTATTGCCTATACATATATGTCAAGGCATATGGGACCAACAGATACAACAAGTGTTAATTTCAGTAGTCTAAGAGAATGTGAGAAATCTAAGGGATCATCCAATTCCTAGATTTTCTCATAAAATTGTATTGTGGAAAAAGAACTTAAATTACATCTTAATATAGTTATACTCATGATGACACACTTTAGGCTAATCGTCTCCTACCAAAATGACACATTGTTAACTGTGACTTATATATGTGACCACATATTTGTTTTTTTTTTGAAGTTAGTATACTATATGGATCGGCGAAAAAAATTTAATGAAGTTTTGTTTTGCGATCATAATTATTAGAATCTTACAAACACAATTATTATCATTAATATGTGAAGATAAATTAGGAGAGAAGAACATGTGTCTTTATAAGATACTTTGAGTACTCTAAGGGTTATGAGTTCATAGAAGAATTAATCAAGTGGGAGTATATTGAATTAAATCATAAGATATAAACATTATTTGGAATAATTGTTTTAGAAAGTGTGAAATAAATAAGGTAATACTTTATGAAATGAAAGGTCAATAATTAAGCACACCCATTCAAATAGTTGAGATAGAGAATAACTTTTCTCAAACTCCTAGAGAGAGTGAGAGTGATTTGGATCTATATGCACTTGTTCAAATGGTTGAAATTGAAGATCATTTCTTAGTTTCAAGTAGACAGTGGGAGCGATTATTATTCTAAGAAGTTTTCTTTCTTATACCTTTATTGCAAAATTGCCAAAGAGGACATTACTTCTTATCATCATTTGGATTAAGTGAGAGGCCTACTAGACAAAAACGCAAGTAATGAAGAGTCTTGATAATGATCAAGATGTCATTTCATTATAAGTAATAAGCGGATTAAATTAATAGGAGTTGACATAGAGTCAATGTGGACCAATCAAAGTCTAAGACTTCGATTGATTTTCCTCCATGGCAAAAGACCACTTGGAATCAATGGGTTATCAAAGGTCAAACACTTGGATGCTTAAATAGAAGGCTCATCTAGTAAGCACATAGAATGAGGGAATTGATTAAGAGGATATTCTCACAATAGATATGAAGATTATCTTAATTCATATTGAGATTGTTTATTGTCGCACATTAAATTTTGGAGTTTTACTAGAAGGATATTCTTATAATATTTTCTCAATGGATAATTATATATATATATATATATATTGACTATATGTCTTTTGTTATAGAAAAATGAGAGCGCAAAGATTGCTAATTTAAACATTTTTATTAATAACTTGAAACATGTATCCACATAATGGTATCCAAGATTTCATCAAGTCATTTTCATGGATTTACGATGATAAAGGAAGAACCATTATAAGAATATCAAGTGGTCCAAAAAGGAGTTATTTGCTTAATTGATGTATGTAGCTGACATTATGATAATTGCAAATAGATGAGGACATAGGCAAACCAGTGTCTATGTTCGAAATATTGACCTTTTACAGATCCCTAAACGTAATTTTTAAAATTGTCCTTGGAGATTTTTCAAAAACTAGGTTTAAGCAATTTCACACAAACAATTAAAAACCTATATGGTTTTGTTGTTATAAGATGAGTGCTTAAACTTACAAAGGTTTGCCCTAATATTTCTACAATTGTGAATAAGTTGTTATAAGATGAGTGCTTAAACTTATCTTGGGTTTCTACTGATTAATATCAATGGAACACCCAAATAGCAAAAAAGTCTAAATTTATACTTCGTGGATTTTACTGGTTGGACTAGTGGAATGCCTAGATGATGTAGGGTTCATATTTAACACATCTTACGTTTCACTGATTAAAATTAGGTGAAACATTGAGACGGTGTAAATGACCCTAGGAAAAACAATATTTGAGAAACCTTAATATTTGTGAAGTGATTTTAGAATACATACCTACAAGTCTAGTTTTGGTAGATCACATGATAAAATCTACTCCTAGGGAATGGACTTATAAATTTATGTTAGATCCTTAAGATGCCGTAGTGATTGATTGTATTCAAGATGTTTGTCACTATATGTTTGAGATATCAACTTATCGTTATGCGATATTCCCACAATTAGTGCATATGTTATGTATTTTACATATATACTTATATATACGTAATAAAATATGTTTAACAGGCTGATTGACTCACTCACACGAGCAATCATCTTTGGTGCTTTGGATAACGAGCAATTGACACTTTACATAGTGATCAATTGGCGTTTGGTAGTGAGCAACGATGAGACGTTTTATTTATTGGCGATTTGAATACCGAGCTATTAAAGTGGCGAGCGAAAATGAAATATTTATATATCGTCTTGGTAGGACTAAGATGATGTTAAATGATTTTAATTGAACATGGAAAGTCTCATTATCCATATTAGTTTGATTTATAGCTATATGTGAATCTCAAAGTTAGCACTTTGAAAAGTAAACAATTAGAGAATTCAAGTTAGGTGCTTGGTGATCAACTGAACTAAGGTATAGACGACACTATTATGAGACATATATACTCACAATTGTGAGGTTGTCTACCATGACATACTGATTGGATAAGAAAATTTAAAATTAGTGCCTTGTAAAGCGAGCAATTTGAAAAATATTGAGTCAGACACTATGGGAATGACTAGACTAAGGTCCACGTAACGTATCTATAAGATATTGTTCTGAAGGGTTAACGTGAGCTTAGTGAGCATTTAAGAAGGTGAGAAAAAGAATCCCTACTTCCTCACCGAGTGAGTCTTACAAGGATAAATACTAGCTAGTTTATCATGTCCTTAAATAATCCTATTTGTGATCTTTAACTATGTCACAAACATATGGATTGATGTTGTTACTTTAATTTTGTTGGTAAAGTACTTAATCCATGTTTGAGTAACATTAGGGCAAAAGAAAGACAACTTGATTCACCACATGCTCTATATTTATAGCATGCAATTATAGCGTTTTGGATAACAAAATAATTATAAGTGTTTGGTGCAAAGACATAGTCCTAAAGGTGTTAAGTACAATTCTTTGAGGGATTAGAGATATTTAACAAAGTGAAATCGAAATTGGTTTGGGAGACTCAATTTATTAAGTTGTAATTTTTATACAAACTTTGACAAGTTTAGCGTAAAAACTCCCATATTAAATTTTTTCTAAAATGGTAGTTGCCTCTATTTTGACCCTAACGAACTTGATTTAGAGCCTCCGTATTACAGTTAAACTCAGGAGTCGCACGGTCCCTTGGCTAACATTAGTAGATTCAATGGCAATAGCAAACATATCATCTAGTTGGTTACAATGTCGTCCCCTTGAGTGAGAGATGTTAAAAAATGAGTCAAGTTGACCTACCCCAGTGGTGCCGATAGAGTGACCGACCCAGTGGTGCCGATAGAGTGACCGACCCGGTTTTGATGCATTATCTAAATTCAATGTATTACCAACATTAATGTATGAGTTACAAATACATCATTAACATTATTATTATATTCTCTATTAGTAAATGAGAGTTACATATTTTCTTCATTATGAGAGTTGAAGACATGTTACTATAAATGAATTCATTTATGCATTTGATAAAGGGGATTAATATAAACATTCTTACATTAAGAGTATGAAAAGATTTTAAACTCTCTCTACATAAGAGATTGAGACAATTATATTTAGATACGTTCAAACGCTATGCCATGAGAGTTATAATTTATGCCAATAGGATGGTGGAAATAACGACTACGTTCATCACTATTGTAACTATAGTATAATCCAACCACTGAGTCACAACAAAAGCGTGGATGGACAGCTAGTGGTGCATGTTATTTAACATAGATCCGGACGGGACGAATATAGAGTGCATACACTATGAATTGGGTAAAGTTGTTCCACAATTTTTTCTTAATTCCGGATGGACGCACAAACGCTTATTTAGCATGTTTTTACTTGATAACTAGGTTATGCAGCAGCAGATGGTGACGCTGATTTCTGTCGCGGTGGTATATGAAGGTAAGACTTCATCATGTCATAGGCAGTGAACCCAATCGCAACCGAAGGAACAATCTGCAAAATAAATAAATATATAAACAAAAACAATAAATAAGGATGTGATCGAGCACACATAGAACTAAAGGAATTTACTTACCTTGATATAGTTGATGCTCAGGCCAGCAAATAACTGTCTCCAACCTTGATCGCGGACAATTGTGGTTAGCCCCTCCCATGTGTTCCTGTATCTCGCACCACCATGCCAATGTTCAACCTGAGAATCATATAATTAAAACATTACTAATCAAAAACCCAGATCTACTTAATCCTACTATTCTGATAGGTCTACAAGTCGATGATCCTATAGGAAGAGCTATATAAGTTTCCTACAAAAGACAGATCATATTTTTTGATATTACCATATTTTTTGATAACTCTATGATATGTATATTTTTAATCCCGCATTTATTTTCTAACGGTGCATTTTAGAGCATAATTTAAACTTGAAGCACGTTTCTAAAATGCTGGGATTTAGCAAACCTGAGGATTGACTGAATCTTAATTTTATGTATCAAGCACTATTTGACTTTTATACATCAACACCACCTTTTCCTACAACTCTAATAGTCGCAGTACTCCAAAACGGGCACCAATTCTAGCCCCATAATACCTTCCATCTTTTAATACTCCGTATTACATAGCATACCATAATGAATTCTCAACAGTTCGTGAAAAGAACAGATCATTCTCAGAGTTTATGATAGATTAAAATTTACAGTCAATTATAGGTGTTTGTGTAATACCTGCATTTGCCTTCTAACAACATCTAATGGGTATGTGAAGGTTTGCCCAAATAAACCAGCAAGAGCTCCACAAGAAAGACGCATCATAATAGACTTCTGGTGCTCGTCGGGAACATGCCTCTTAAGTTCCCCATAGATGTAAAACTTCAAACCAGCATAAGGTAGAATCCCAATAAGTGTTGGACCTGGTTAATATAGCTTCATCAATCCCAGTCAACCAAACAACTTGATAAATAATACAAATACAACTGAATAGAATGAGGAAATCACATTAAGAAGACTGGAAAGTTGCAAAAATTACTGGGGTAAGTCCTGATGAGAAAGTGGTGTCTTATAGATATATCTTAAGACAAGTTCCAATCTCACCAGTCAAATCATAAAGATAAAACAAAGAAGTTTGAAAAAAGATAGTTTAGCATCACAAATTAAATTTTCTCATTTAGTTGAATATGCTCATAGCTGTGATAAGACACGTAACAAAGGACTTGAGAACAATCACAATGCAAACATATATATACCTACACCCCGATACAGCCCACGTATTCCTGCCTCTTTGTAGACGCTCCCTAAGACATTTTTTATGCCACTGTAGGGAACCTGAGCATGAAGACATCTTCCACCATTCCCCAAACTTCCTCTTGTATCCAGAACCTATATATACAGGAAGGATATCAACAATATGAAACTCATGTAAGTACTATATAACTACAATCCACTTATGAATTCACGTATAAATGTAAGTATCGAGTATGCAACTTGTGTACAATACTACGAGATGAAGTATACATGCATATAATCGCTTGCAACTCAATCAAAATTTTTGAAGAGTACCTTTTTTCACGTGCTCGCTCTTGCTTAACGAAACTCTAGACAGTGTGGTTACAGAGATGGTTCAAATAAACTTAGATAAACAATAACAATCATTGGAGGCTTTAGAGTATTGACTAATACGCATAAATATTGAAATTTATCATTATTATAGGTTCATAGGCACCAATTACTATGTAGATCAGCTACAGAAATATAAAGAGATGGAAAATCACAATAATAACAGTAACTACAGACCTGATAAGCAAGCTTTGCGCGAGCCAAATCCAGTGGATATGTGCACAAAACTGAGGTTCCACCAGCTGCTGAGCCAGCCAAAAGATCTACAACAGGCCCTGTTCCTAAGACAGGGTAATTATCCAAAATATAACCTTGATACTGCTCGTATGTCATGAAATGTAATGCAGCATATGGAACAATTCGCATGACACTTGCTCCATTTCCTCTGGAAACACAAGAAAAGCATGAGTCATAATTGTTGAATGGAAACACCATCGAGAAATAGATCGCTAATTCCAACTAGTCTTTGAACTCACTTATAAAATCCTAGTACACCTTCATGCTGAAGTAGCTTCCTTAAAGATTGGTGTACCCTAAGAGAATGGAACCCTTCAGTTCTTGTCTGTATACATACAGAGGAGAGAAAGAGACTGTGAGTATGTCAGAAGAGCTAATAGGTACAAATATGCACAATTAAACAAGCATCCAACCTTATACCAGCAATTCAAAGTTCAAACTACATATTATCTTTCATTCATTCAAAAGAAGAGCGAAATACAAAGTGGGTCAGAATAGCAAATAAATACATTCATCATAAAATCACACAAGCACTCAGTTCTCAACTACATAGACAAAGAGCAAATGAACATGTCACATATTTAATGTGGAATGTGATAAATTTATGTATCAAACTAGAACTGCTATAAATTATAGCATAAAATTTGGCCAAACAAAAATATAATCTACTACTCTGTCTACAATGTTTCCTTGTCTTATCTATTAAGCCAAATCAAGTTTTGTAGGGCCTAAAATCCCTATTGATCTATTGGCATTCTACAATATACTACCTCGGTTTCAAAATACACTATTGACTTTTGAATGTTGGTTTTGAATATTATCAAATATAAACTAACATTAATCCATTTGAATTTTGAAAAAATAAATTTTTATTGAAACTTATATTATTTTTCAAATGGTTAAAGACTTTCCCAGTTGTATTTACTATAATATAATAAATACATGTAATTTTATGTTAAAAGTCAACTTCTTAAAATCAATTCAATAATGTCCATATATTTTGGAAGGGATGAAGTATATTAATTTCAAGGTGCAATTTTTAGGACCCTTAAACATAACACTCCACTATAAGCTCGAACTAACAAAATTCAGAACAGCAATGAATAAAAAGAAACTCACCTGCAAGAGTATTTTAGTCCGTTCGAGAGGAGCAACAGCAGTTTTAGCAAAAGCTCCAGCAGCACCTCCAGCAATTAGCTCCTTGACATAGCCAGGTAAACTATCGAGGTATGAAGATGATCCATCAACAAAACCTTCTGCCACATTCGTGGACCTTTGCGAAGAATCCATCACGAAGTAATCTTAATTACCACTACTTAATCCAAAACTTTTGTGAAGTCAAAATCACCCACTCTGCAATTCGAAGAACAAGTCCCTATCCCATCTATCCCTTGGAAAATTATAGCAAAATGAGAAAGCTTTCTGCTCAAAAGGCAGAGACAACAATGGCCTGAGAACTCCTGAGGGCAGGTTCACAAGCCAATCCTCCTCTTCGGAAATAACTACCATATACATCAACAGATGCTCAAAAGCTGAGCCAAGGAGACAACAATGGCCTGAGAACTCCTGAGGGCAGGTTCACAAGCCAATCCTCGTCTTCGGAAATAACTACTATATACATCAACAGATGCTCAAAAGCTGAGCCAAGGAACTAATAATCAAAAACCCCTTCAAATCAAACATTCCCCATTAATCCTAATCAAATTCATCATTTCCTGCTTCAACTAAAAACCAGCTAAAGATTAGTCCAATAACCCAAATAAAAGAATCCCGGATTAATACAACACCCAGATACCCAGTTGAAGTTTTCAAAGGTACTTATTTTAATCAAAGATTCCAAGAAACGGATGGAATAATCAAAGAAAGAACCATTCAATAAAGGATAGCCAAATTGATGTAAGACTAAATCAGATGAAATTGAGGAATATTGTTTATGAATTCAATGGAGTAACTGAAGAGCTGATAGCCTAGCAGGGAAAATTGGGTACGGGAGGATAACGGGAGGAGTGTGTATTCTTGGAAGGCGTTTAAATTTGAAGGAGGCAACACATTAATGCAGTGTGTTGTAAAATTCGGTGGTCGGATCAATTTGACGGATGAATCACTTAGCGAGTTTAAGACGATTATTGGGAGAGTATTTATTTTTTTAAATATTTTTTAATTTGATTTATATATTTATTTTTTAAATATTTTTTTGTGTATAAAAATTATATATTGATATTGATATTTTTATATAATATTATTATACACAAAGTATAAGATATGTAAATAAAAATAAAAAATTAATATGTTAAAAAAATTAATAATTATTATAGCATGTAAAACAAATAGAAAAATAAAAAATTATATAACTAAAGTTAAAAGAGTGATTATCTATTTTTGACATTTTAAAGTTTTTAATTGTCATCGTCGATTGTTAATTTAGGAAATAAACTAATTTGAGAAGAGATAATTGATTATAAATTTTAGTTATAATAAAATATTAAAAAATAACTTAAAAAATAAAAATTGATAAACAAAAAAAATAATAATTGCGTTACAAGTTTAATTCATCCAAATCCTTATGACCTATTTAATCAGTCACCCAAATCCACCTAGTCAACTGCTTAACCTTACTAATTGACCACCTAAAACACCAAATTGTCCACTTCAAATTTTTAATTAATTTAAAATTATTCGACTCGTTTTATCTTAAAAAAAAAAAAAAAAAAACCTAAGTGACTGTCTAAATTGAGTTTTAAAACAGTGCATACATGTGACATGATTAAGCTTTAGGTGTAACCTGTCGCCAACTTTTTCTCTTTTTGGGTTTTTGACAGTTATGGTCACGTGATACAGCATGGAAATTCAGTGGGAGCCCACCTGTCACGGAACACGACTCGGCTGGAAAAATAATATCTCCTCCTATTGTCTTCCGTCAGTTTCAAATTAAGTGAATTTTTAAAAAAATTATGAATTTTAAAAAAATATATTTAATTTAAAAAAATATATTTAAATTAATTTTATAATATTATAATTTAAAAAATTAAAATAATAATTAAATTAATAGATTATAATATTAAAATAATAATTAAAGTAATGGACAATCATATTGGCATGAAAAATTAACATTTGATGATAAAGAAAAAAAATTTAGGCCACTTAAAATTTAAATAGTCTCAAATCTCATAAATAATTATTCCATAAATATAAATTATATGATTTTATTAATATATGTGTTATGATATTTTTCTAAAACAATTATTTTTAAATTTGTGGCTTTTTTGAAACGTAGAGAATACAATAATGATTTACTTATGAGGATTCTTCCACATTCATATATTGCAACAAACGCGGATTATAACAAAACAATTTACGTAAAATTTAATAATTGTTATTACAAGTCCAATTTTATTAAATATCCAATAATTAATAAACACGTCACATTCTGAAAGAGAACTCCGATTTCAAGATATGGGGTTACTTTATAACGGGGAAATTGATTTTTTTTATCACTATACTCGTATCTGATTTTTAAAGTAATTATCAAATTCAAAAAAATTTTAAATTGGTTATTTTACTCGAATTCCGTTTCAAAACTAGTTACTCTATTCCAATTTCGTTTATATTCCATTATTTTTTCTAAATTTGTCCATATGAGTACTGAGATGGAATCATTTTTAATACATGACGATGATATGACGTTGACATGAAACTACATAATAACAACCTAAACCAAAAATTAGAATATCTCCACTATTATGTCCCTTTTTCTTTTAGTGCATCAAATTAGAAAATCATCATAACTCTTTTACCAAAACAAGACAATTTTTAATTTTATTTTTTTGCATTAAATTAGAAAATCGTCATATCTTTTACCCAAAATAATCATTTTTTTGGGCGTTAAATTGAAAAATTGTTATAACTCATACAACCAAAAACATCAAAAACCATCAAACATATAAACAAAATATGATTCAAAAAAGTGTTTTCCATAATAGAGTAAGCTACCCAAAAATAAAAAATAAAAATGGCCGTTTTGATAAGAGCTATGATGATTTTGTCAAAAAATTACTTTTTTTGGATAAGAGTTATGATGATTTTTCAATTTAATGCAAAATAAAAAAATAAAAATAAATTGGCTAATTTGTTTTCATCAAATTGGAAAATCATCATATTTCTTACCAAAGCGGCCAAATGTTTTTTGACTTTTTTTTGGGTTATTTTTAGGTAACTTACTCTATTATGAAAAAGACTTTTTTTAGATCATATTTTGTTTAAATTTTTGATAGTTTTGAAGTTTTTGGTTGTTTGAGTTGTGATGATTTTTTAATTTAATGAAAAAAAAATGGCTATCTTGGGTAACAGCTATGATAATTTTTCAATTTAATGCAAAAATAAAATAAAATTACCCATTTTGGTAAATACTATGATAATTTTTTAATTTGATAAAATAAATAAATAAATAAATAATGTACAGAATAGTAGAGATTTGACATTTTTTAGTTTTGGTTGTTATTATGTAGTTCTATGTTATCGTTATGTCAGCATATGTACTAAACATAACTCTATATCAATACTCATATGGACAAAATTTAGAAAAAATAATGGAATATAAAAGAAATTGGAGTAGAATAACTAATTTGGAAATGGAATCGAAGTAGAGTAATCAATTTAAAATATTTTTAAATTTGATAACCATTTTAAAAATCGGGTATGAGTACAGTGATTAAAAAGTAATTTGCCCGCTTTAGAAAGTATGTTGAACAACAATCTATTAAAATTTAAAAATATTTTTAATAAGATAATATTTTTTAAAGCAAATAATCACACAATTAAGTAAATATAAGTACTTTAAATGATATATTTTTTATTATTAATTTATTAAAAATATATTTTTTAAAACACTCATACTAATGCAAATACGTGAACATATTTCTTTTTTCCTAAAGTTAAATAGCACACTTCATTTTTCAAATCAAATGATGGTCGTCAACTCTTTGCCAAAGAAACATAAGACAAGTAAACGGGAAAAGATCTATCATACATTGGTGCTATAGGATGCATATACATTTTATATGATTTGACACTAAAATACCTAGAACTTCGTGTAAGACCGGTTCTACAATTCTCCATTAAGTTATCTTTTATGAAATGTTACTCCATACTAAAAAAATGACATAAATTTATTTATAATATTAAATAAATAAATTTATTATAAATTTATTATTTTTTTATTAAAAAAAGAATATTTTGGTTAAAAGAAATATATTTTTATAATATTTTTAAAATGTCTTAAAAAATTATGACCTTTTTTTTTTATAACAAATGGAATACATTTTCCCTTTTCACTCCATCTTTTCTCATTTGTTGAAAAAAACTTAGATCTTATAATACTATTCTTTTGCACTCCTCTCTCGTCATTATGTAATACAAGTTTAAATAAGTAAGTTTATCTTTTAAGCATTGTATTTATTATTACAAAATTTTATGAAAATGTATATGGTAATATAATTTGTACTAGCGTTTATATAGTTTTAATTTAATTTTATAAATAATCCGTATGTTTTAAATTTAACGAATATCTCATTTTATTTGAATTAGCGTAGAAGAAAATTCTTATTTATTACTATGGATTATTTCTTTACATAAACACAAAACTCTATTACACCTTATAACATGAATAACAATATTAAAAAAATAGTGGATGAACAGTAAAAATTTTCATCAACTTTTTATGAGAACATGTTACTTTTTTAAAATTAGTATTTATGTAAATAAACATATGTATTATTTCTTATAAGTACCTTATTACTTAGAAGATATATTTAGTAAACTGGTTATTTCTTGTAAATCAGTATTTACGTCAATTTAGATATGTATTACTTATTCTATACCATATTATCTAAGAGGACAGTAAACTAGTTATTTCTTGTAACTTGGTATTTACGTGAATGTAAATATGGATTACTTCTTGTAAGTAACATAGTACTTGGAGGACATATATGTAGTGCACTAGTTACTTCTGGTAAGAAGGCACTTACGTAAAAGAACATATGAATTACTTCTTATAACATGAATATTACATAGATGACATATTTATAGTAAACTGGTTACTTATGGTAAAAAAGTGCTTACGTCAATTGCTTACTTCTTATGACTTGTTTACATGGAATAGTAATTGTATTACGTCTTTTAATAAAGCATTTTCATTATTAAATATAGTTATTACTTGGTTTAACTAGGTTGTCAATAAGTTTTATTTGATAAGTATTTTATATTTTAAACATTTAATTGTTATTTATTTTTATAGGATTGAGTTCATTAGTTAAATATGGATGATATAGATTCAAGAGATGGAAATAATGCATATGTAAGAGACTACATGTTCTCTAATCTCAATGACACATGGTACGAAAGTTCTAGTTGTAGTGAGAATGATGCATATGATGATGATTCATATGGTTTTGCGGATGATGTGATGAAAGAAAGTGATTATGCGACTAATATCAAGAAAGAATGTGAATTCGAAGAAGGGTCAAATTATAAATATAAATTGAATTTGATGACTAAGAATGAAGTGAAAGGATTAACATTTATTTATGAGGAACAAGTACGGACATTCTGTAATATGTATGCTAAATCAATTAGTTTTAATCCTCAAAAGGATACAGTACGACATGCTAATAATATTGTCACATAAAGACTATGAGTTTGTTTTAGATAGAGTTTAAAAGTTCAATTAGATAAGGAAGAAGAATATTAGCGAGAGCTAAGAGCAATAAATATGTGTAATTGTAAACTTCATTTCGTGTTGCATTTGACACTAACATAAGAATATATGTAGAACCCAAAATCAATTAATAAAATAAAATTTCCTCTTATGATGTCCAGTAAAATTTTTCTGCGTCGCTACGTTTCAAGGAATTGAATTAAAATGATAAAATAATGACCAATGGCATTTTGGTTATTTTGACAATTATTGTGCTCAAGGGCATTTTGGTCATTATGACAAAAGTTATGCCTAAGGGTGATCGGTTGGAAAGTGCAAGTGTACACCAATCAAGTTGTAGTAAAAATATCGATCCTACGATGATTGAATTCAATTAAATACCAATTTTGAAGATTCTTTGACTTATCTAATTTTGTTTGATAAAAAGTTTTGATTTTG
>JAUMHB010071339.1:0-13203 GCA_032359685.1 Pittosporum tobira | reverse complement strand
TCGACTCCTACACCATCCAGGCCATCCTTAGGGAAGAAAACACTATGGCTGACACTTTATCAAAACTGGTAACAACCGGCCAAACTGCCCTTAAATGAGCCATCTATCTAGATACCCTGAACCAACTAAGCATTGAGCAGCCCCAAGTCCTTGTAGAATCTGAGGCCCCCGACTGGCGAGCCCTGTTGATCGCCTACCTAGACAATGGGACCCTCCTGGACGACAAGACCAAAGCCAGAATACTGAAGTTCAAGACAACCTCATTTGTGATAATGGACAACACGCTATTCAGATAAGGTTTCATTACTCTTCTCCTCTTATGTGTTGGCCCATCATAGGCCAAGATTATCCACGAAGAGGTTCATAGTGGCAGCTGCAACAGCTACATCGGAGGAAAAACTCTGGCCGCCTGGATCACTTGGGCCGACTACTACTGGCTAACCACATTGCAAGACTCCAAAGACTTCGTCAAAAGGTACAAAACCTGCCAACTCCATGCCAATATTCCATGGCAGATGCCAGAGCAGCTCTTCTCCATCGTGATCCTCATCCCCTTTGCAGTATGGGGAATAGACCTCATAGGACCATTCCCAACATCATTCTGCAGCTTCTGATACGTCGTTGTGGTGATCGACTACATGACCAAATGGGTGGAAACCAAGCCTCTAAAACGCATGACCACTAAGGTGTGTCCACAATTCTTCAAAAGCGAGGTAGTAATGAGATTCGGCATCCCCCGACTCCTTATCTCAGACAACGGCACCCAGTTCGTCAACCAAACCTTCGAAGAATATTTGACTAATATGGGTATCAAGCATTGCCGAGTGGCATTCAAGCACCCACAAGCCAACGGCCAAGTAGAGGTCACAAACCAGATCATACTAAGCGGAATCCATTGACAGTTGGAGGGCGCCCAAGGAAGATGGTATGATGAACTGCTAACCGTCGTATGGGCCTACCGCACCACCCCTCTGTCCACTACTGGCAAGACACCTTTCAAGATGGGCTATGGATTTAAAGCAGTCATCCTAATTGAGAAGGAGATACCTACCCCCCAGCAACTCTATTTTGATGAAATCCTCAATAATATCGCCACCCGGGCGGACCTCGACTCCTTGGACAAAACAAGGGATACTGCAGTCCTATATATGGCTCAACTCAAGTAGCAGACAGGCAAATAATATAACACCAAGGTTAAGACCAGACGATTTGAGGCCGAAGATCTTGTTTTTCAAGCCACCATTGCCTCCAGACTAACCGAATAGGGCAAACTACATCCGAACTGGGAAACCCCTTCTTGGTCTCAGCAGTTCTCCACCCGAGCACAGAAACTCCCTCAAAGATATGGATGGCTATGAGCAAGACAACCCATGGCACGCCATCCACCTCAAGAAGTACTACTCATAAATATTCCCAGTCGGACAATTTTTATTGCACGACCATGCGTTGTAACAGTTTGCTCGCTTATATATAACAGACTTTCTTATGAATAAAAATGTCTTTAAACACAATCAAATGACTCATGCTTACATTTCACTTACATTCCCCACCAGCGTGGCTAAATGCACTCGGTCTAGGGGCCACGAGTATACTAACCATGCTTATGTTTCACATATGCTTCCCACCCGCGTGCCTTAAACACTCGACCCAGGAGACATGAGTAAACATAATCGCAATGCATGTTCAACCCCAACCAGCGCCATCCGCCCAGTCTGGGGGGGCAATTTCAACTCTCGACCCAGCACTACTCCCAAAGTTACTCCTAAAATTTTACCATGCCTAAAGTAAACCATAAGCATGGTCAAACTGGGGGGGCATATTACGGATAGTAGCCCGAGTTACTATGCCTTAATTAAATAGCCCAATTTAATTTAAAATTAGCTCAGATGTCCAACCGGTATTTCAAAAACAAACTTGCTCTTGTATTCACCTAGGAAACATTTGTTAAAGGATTTTACTAGATTCTATCAATCTCTATCAAGTTCGAGTTGTTTATACTAGTAAATTTTGTCCAAATAAATTATAAGTTATCGACCGGACTCCGTTTGAAAGAGTTAAGTCTTATTTAAATACCGGGCTCAAAACTTGGTAAAATTTGTCATTTTTAACCATTCACTGAGTTAAAGGGCATTAATTATTCATCCGAGCAGAAACATAAACAACGGAATTCAAATTAAGATTTCATTAATATTCAAAAGAATTACAAATTTTTTGTTTATAGAGGCCTAAGTGTGCTTCCCGGCCAACAGTTGATCATATAACTCCCCCTCATCCGGAGGAGTCTTAGTGGGCCCCTTGACAGCTTCCCCCGCAGGCTGCTCAACGACCGGCTCATCCTCGAGCTCAGAATCAATAGCCTCCGGGTCCACCAGAAAGTCCATGACCTCCCTCATATCAATGCCCCTTTTAGCACCATGGCGGACCGCTAATCTGAAGCCTGCAAGAACTTATTGGCAGAGGCCTGAAGGATCATCTCCTTATAATTCTCCGAGCCCTTGAACTTCTCCACCACCCTCACGGAGGCCAACTCCAGATCGTTCTTATGGCCAACCTCCTTGCCCTTCCATGCATCTCATTCGACCTTGAGCTACCCGGTTGAGGGACACCACGGTAGCCTCCGCCTACACGGCCCTTTCCCTTGTGGCCTCCAACTCCTGGGAGATCTCCTTCTCCCTCTTGGCGGCCTCTTCCGCCTTCTCCGCGGCCTCCTCCGCTACCTTATCTTCCCTTTATGCAGCATCATCCACAGCTTTAGCAACGCTCTTCTTAGCCTCTTTCAGCTGCATCTTTAGGCCCATGATCTCTCGAGTAGCCCCGCCCGCTGTCTCCACTGTGAAGTTGGCCCCCTCAATGGAGCTCATCATCCAACACATCGCCTACAACAACGCATTGAACAGAGTCTAAAAATCAAATAAGTATTCTAAGCACAGAGAAAAATAAGTACAATACCTGCACCATTCGGAAGGCGGCATTCAAAGCAGACTTAAGAAAAGGGACCTAGCCCATAGCTTCCCGGTCCCCATCCAAAAGCAAATTCCTCAAAAGAGCCCAGATTGTAGCTTTTTTGTGACTGGCATCCAGTACAGTGCTCCTAATAGGCACCGACTAGACATTCACTAAGTCGACCTCATCAGCGGTCCTCGACTTCTTTTAGGCATCCGCGCGGCCCTGATCCCCGACGGGCCTTTTTTGCTTTTTTGCGCGGCCCTTTTTCGTAGAGGTCGCCACAAATTTCCCTTTGTTTGCCACTTTCCCTTATCTAGAAGTGGTCGGCCCAACCACTCGTGTAGGACTATCGGCGGAGGAAGTTTTGTGGGGCCTCAGCCCTATCACCACTGCACTAGACGGGGTAGCCTAGCCACCAGCAGCAGAGCTCAGCTGGTTTGGGCCAGCCTGAGTGGTCTGCCCCGCCACCACCCGCCTAGCTTTCTCCTCCTCCATTGCCATCATTTTGGCTAAGGTAATCATATCCTCGTTGACACCTGAAAAAATATCAAGACAGAGTCAGGCAACTTAATCAGCCGAAATGACAAAATACAGAAGTAAAAGAAAACCCTAAACTTAAATTTCTGCTCTATTAGCCAATAATTGTTTCGAGTTACGGTGAATGGCTAGGGGCTCTCTACCTTGCCCATCCTGGCAAACACATTATACTCCTTCAGCTGCGTCATGTTCAACTGCACCGGCGAGTGGTACACCATCTTATACGGCCTTCCCCATTTGGGCAAAGCCAGCAGATCGACCCCCACAATGAAGAACCACTCCGACCTCCACTTCTTGTGCTTCAACGCCGGGGCAATCCACTTCGCCCTTCTCGATTTCTTGTTGATTGACCAAAAAGAGGCATCTGATTGGGTGATTGAGAACGTGTGCCAGAAATAGTTCGTCTGTTCCACACCTATGCGATGACACTGAGCTAAGAAACCCATGATCTGTACATACGAGTTGGGGGTCAGCTAACCAAGGACAACCCTCAACAAGGTCAGAACATAAAAAATAAAGGGGTGCAATGGAAATTTAAGCCCCCCCCTTCAGGTGGTGTTCGCTAACTCCTACCTAAAGTCTGTTCGGCCTACTATGCATGTACTCTCTATCCTTTGGAAGCCTAACTTCGTAATCATCTGGGATCATATATTCTTCCCTAATTGCCACTAGTCGGTGGGAAGTCAAAGTGTTACACATATTACAATCTGAGCGGCGGACCCAGTCTCCATAGTCCACCTGCCCCCCAATATCCTCAACCTCATCGTCGGACCTGCTTTCTAATCGGGCTTCCTCGCCATCCATTTCACTAGGACTCGCCTCATCTCCAGGCAAGTCCCCCCGCGGAGTCACCACCTTGCTGCTAGATCCTGCCACCTCCTGCGACCGAAAACCAGTGGCACCCACGACGGTGGATCCCATAACCATCACTTCCTCTTCCCCAGTAATGTTCACTACCCTAATTTTGTTCTTACTTTGAGCCATCTAATAAGGTTTAAGAATGATAAAGCTAATGAAAATAAGAAGAACGCTAGAGAAACGCTTACTTGGCGAAGGGTTTGAAGGAAGTTTGAAGTTTCCTACGAAGATCTAAGAATTTTTTGGCGAACCACTAGACACCCTCTGCAAATCTCTATGGGAACAAAATGGGAAAATGCTTAAACGCCCCAATCCAAAGATTGGGGCTCCCCTGAATTAATCCAACGGCTATCTAATTACAGTCGTATCTACACAAAATCCAAAAGAACAATTATTACGAGAATATTGACGGCATCAGAAGACATGCGAAGCGACATATCATTAAATACCTTAAAAAGATATGCAAATGCGTGAAATATAAGAAGTCAGGTAAAAATTCAAATGGCACGCGTAATGCTGGAAACTCATCCGAGCGGCCTTGATCTTGACCCTTTTCAGACTTATGAAATTCTACTTCACCATAGATATTCAAGGGATGATCGGACTCAGAGCCCGCCGGCACACTAAAGTACCCCACCAGGCTTGGGGGGGGGGGGGGGGCATTGATGGAGATCGTCCCAAATTAGGGTTAGGATTTTCAATTTAACCCTGATCAGGGCAACGTGGCACCCCACATGGCAACTCGTATGACCGGCCAGTCTCAAATCTCGGCGACTCGCCGCCCAATGTCTCACTACAAAAAAAGAGGGCAATTGTAACCCCTACTAACCTAACAGTTTGAGAAACCGTTAGCAATGCCTAACAATTGTAACGGTTCTCCAAACTCTTACAATTGAGATTTATTTGTAACGGTTCAAAGGTACAACTGTTACAATTGAAAAAAGTGATGGTAATTCGTTTCTTTTGGTAACGGTTCATTCACCAAACCGTTGCAATTGATAATTTTGGGTATCAATGAAAGATTTATTTGTAACGGTTCAACAGTAAACCGTTACAATTGTTTTAGAGTTTGGGGTAAATTGAAAAAAAAATTTATATACATATATATGTGTATATATATATATATATATATATATATATAGCCATAAGATTTTATTAATTAAGAAGCATTCTAGAATATTCTAGAATGTTTTTAATTTGCTTTTATGGAACATGATACTATAGAATTATAAGTATATACAATTTTGTAAAGTATTCCTGGAAATATATATTATTTTGTTAAATGTTCTAAGAATATTCTAGAAATACTATTGAAAAATTCTAGAATGTTCCTAGTTTATTTATTAGTTTAAATAATGGTTATTAGTTTATTTATTGTAGACATTTTGAATATTAATATAAAAGAAACAAAGCAAAACAAATACATGCTTCATAGAATATATATATAGTTTTGATTTTTTAAAAATTTTGGTTAGTAAAGCAAAAGAATTATAAAGGTTTATTACCTCAGTTCCATTATAAACATATTCAATATCACTATTCTAAACATAGGAAAAGTTCAAACTCAAACCACACAAATTCGGATATTCTAACCATACTACATTGTTAAAAAATAAAATTGCACAAAAAGCATAAGTTCTAAAGTGTTCAAAAATTTAAAAAACGTTGACAATGCACCGTTCGGTTAGTCCAATTTATCGGCATCAACTGCATCGGCCCGTGGTTCCCCATCAGCTGACGACACCTATATACAAACACAGGCTTTAACATTAATCTTCATCAACCAGTACAAGCTTAAAATCATTACAAGCTTATTTCAGAAGCAATACAAGCTTAAAACCAGTACAAGTTTATCTCAGAAGGAATACATGTAAGCATGAAAAAATATATGAAGGCCAGGGGGCTAGTGAAACTATAAGCATATCTTAGAATTAATTTACCCAACTTGAAATCCTCTCTCATATGTACATTCAAAAAATAAAACAAAAAAAAATACATAAAATATAAAAAGAGAGAATCATTACCTGGCCAACACTAGAATGCACTTTGAGTGGGGAATTGTACGAAGATGGAACTTCAAACCCAACAACTTCTAACATTTGCTTAAGATTATTTGTAATTTCTTCTTTATGACATTTTTCGTACTCAACCATCATTGCTTCAATTTCTTTTTCACGTCGTGCCTCATAATTGGCCATTCTTACATGAACCTCGTTTTCAATCATTTGTTTTATCTTATCTGGAGGTGTCAAACCTAATAAAATTTATTTATTTTTGGTAAGTCAAATACATAAGTAAAGCTTTTTCAATAATCTATTCTTGTAATATATTATCATGCATGTACCTGAGAAAATTGATGAAGAATAAGAAGAACCAAAAATTTCCGTTGGAGTCGGGCGACATCCATATGTCCTTGCACGACCATGAGTCTCGGCACCCATGATATCCATGAAAATTTTGTCCTGAACGGATGAAGTTCGCTCATTCTTCGGAATATTTGCAAGTGCCCTATCCATCTCGGCTTGTACGTGATTACATAATAATTAAGTTTTACATGACTACGAACAAAAATGATTTAAGTTATATGAAATTAATATTACTAGTTCTGCAAAAGAAATTCATATAAAAAATAACTTAAAATGCTTACCACAATGTCCATAACTTGTTGACTTGCTGGTTTTTTAATGGTACGTGTTTTGAGAAACACATTTTTTCGCAAAAGATCCTAATTGTTCTTCTCTATCTGTTTTTAAAAAAAGTAAATGTTAGCTAAATGATTCATAAATACAATAAGAATATATGTTTTTGATAAATAACCTTTGTACTATTAGAAATGACTTTACATAATATGTCATACCTCAAGTCTGACATTTGAAAATGACTTTCGTCCTGTCTTGTGGGGGAACTCATAGTGTTGCTGATTCTTCTTATTCCTTTGTGATTCAGCCTCAGATTCTTTAGTCTGCCACCATTCTAAAATCAATTTCCAATCTTCAGGTTGCACACGATCAGGATGAGTCATAAGCTTTGTTGAATCCTCTTTAACTTTTCTATAGTATCCTTACTTCATGGTAGACTTCCACCTTTTCCAATGCTCACTTAGTTTCTTCAAGCAGTTCTTTTTGTACCCATCCGACACATTGGTATTTAGTTTACCAAAATAGACAAATTATAACTTGTTCATTAGTAGGAATCCTTAAGAGATAACATATTTGACAACAATATATTATTAATAAACATATATGTATTGAATAATTTTATAGGTACATCTATTTTACACCATAATTACCGATACGCAAGTTCAATTGTCGTTTGAGTTAAAATCGGACGCTGCACAATTTTCCTTACTCCATCTCAAAATTTCTATGTATAACTCCTTCTCTAACCTTTCCTATTCCACATCTCAATCCTCCCATTTCTAACTAAATGCACCAACAACCTAAACTAGCAAGCTATATGTCTATATGAAATTAAATACACAAAAGAAAAAAAAAACAAAAGGTATCGTGTGATGCCCCCAAAATTTTCACCACCGAATTTTCGTGGAAATTGGGTCGTCAGATATCGTCTCAGTATTCTGAATTGCCAATATTTGACAATTTTCCCTGTTATAACTTACAAGGATCTCACATACAAATAAATATACACAAACAGTGGAAGCATAAAGCTTATTTGAATAATTAAGGTCTTATAATAACAGGGTTCATGTACGAACAGAAGTCGTACAATATTGAATTACAACATCCAAAGTTAGAAAAATCTGAGAAGCTTCCTAGTAGTATTCTACCTTGCTTTTCCCCTTCGAGGACTCTCTTCGTTCGACTGATTTTGGAAGGTTTATAAAACATAGCAAGAATGAGCGAAATATGCTATGCAAGAAATTATTCTATTTTGAATAAAATTATCATTCCAGTCAAAAAAAGATAAAACGGTATGGTTTTGAATTATTAAAACTTTAACTTTTGAATTTATGAATTAATATGAATTCCATTAAGGCATGCATGATATACGAGTAAATGTAATATCACGTCATTTAACATTTAACAGTGTGAATAATTGAACACAAATTGGGGTAGCATTTATGCCCGACACTTTGTCATTTAGTCATACTCGACATACAGTCAAGTTTAACATCTCATGTCCGTATACGTCACAGCTACAAGAGTTAACCATGTAGGGTCCTAGTACACCGGTCTTTAGCTATGTTCAATATGCGATCTCAAATTATCATGAATCATGTGAAAATGATAAACGCTTCAATAATATGACATGTTTATACATGGTAGATATGCATAACCATTTTAAGCAAGTCCAAAAATTATGCTTGAACAATAAATAATGCGCAAGCAGTTAAACTTGTACAATCATGGCAAATACGTATAATAAAATTTAAATCATACGTATGAAAAGCTGAACAAAACACACGCATAAGTGAACAATATCTTATACATAAGTGGGGAATAATAAACTTGCATGCATAAGTGGAGAATAACTTATACATAGAGGTGGAGAGTAATAACTTGCCTTAGCGAAGTTTCTTAAAATTTCCACGAAATGCGTTTAGCGGTCGGCAATTTTCCTTCCTCACTCACGTAAATTCCTATAATAATAACGGCCTATCGTTAGTATCGTCGTTTTAAAATAGGTCACTCACTCTCAAAATAATCCTAAACATCTTGGAGTTTACCTAATTTTAAAATGATATAAACACACACAAAATTCAAAGGGCAAAATTGTCATTATTTGACAATTTGTCATTTGACTTATTCCGTCTAATTTATTCCTCGTATTTATCCTGAGATATTCTTACCCCTAAAATATTTCATCGGATTCTCGTTCGAATACAATACGAATATGACACTCGTATGAAAATATACAATGTTTTAACGTAGTAAACATGGTGTGTAATCACATCATAAAAATATTCAAAGTATTGAAAGAAATTGAAAATAATATTCCTTAAATATTCTAATTTTTTAGCTAAATAAAATAGAATTTAATTGGATATAATATTTTTCTAATTTAAGAAAATTAAATTTCTAAGTTAAAAATAAATTTAACATGCCCTTTATTAATTTTTCTAACTCAATGGTATTGTTGTAAATAAGGGTAAGTGGCAGTTTTGTAATTAGTACTATTGTGGCACTTTTGTAATTAAAACTGCAATGGCATTTTTGTAAATAGTGTAGTAGTGATATTTTTGTAAATACGCTGCAATGGCATTTTTGTAAATAGTGTAGTAGTGACATTTTTGTAAAGTAATTTGTTACAAAGCAGTATTTTGGTAAAATACACAAACGTATTTCGGTTTTTTGGACAGAAGGGTATTTTGGTAAATATTCCATCAGGAGTATTTTAGTAATTTAACCCTTCTAAAAATAATTATAATAATAATGGTAACAATAATAATAAGAAAATAATAATAACAGAATCAAAATAATTTAAGTCAAATAACAGTTGACCGAGTCAACCATTGGCTGGCTGACTAGTCGGCCCCTTCTTCCTTGCCTCCTACTGTCAGACTTACCGTCAGACTGGCAGACTGATCGGTCAGCCTGCATGGCAGAGGTTGGCACTAACTGGCCGGTCGGGTAAAATAACAGTCGACCAAGTCGACCATTAACTGGCCGGCATGGTCAACCCCTTCTCGGATCCGACCATCTGAATGACTGGCTAGACGGTCGGCCTGGTCGCCCATCATGGCAATGGCCTGTAGTGACTGGGCGATCAGGCCAAACGGTAGTTGACCAAGTCAACCATTGACTGGTTAACTGGTCAGCCCCTTCTCCCTCGCCTTCAGTCGCATGACTGGCTTACTAACCGGTCGGCCTATATAGCAGTGAATGGGTGGTCGGGTCAAATAACAGTTAGCCAAGTCAACCATTGACTGGTCGGCTGGTCAACTCATTTTCCTCGTCTCCGACTGCCTGACCGACAGGCTGGCCGTTCGGCCAGCCTGGTAGTGTTCGGTTGTGGGCTGTCATGGCCACACACACACACACAGATGATCAAATGGTAAGCTCAATTTTGTGGCAAAAGGATTGATGGAACATCAAATTTCATCATCCCCATGACTTGAAACCTCAAGAATAGGAAGGCCATGTTCATCGTCCTCGGTTCCGGCTAAGAAGCCATCACCGCCGGCCACAAGCTCGCCGAAAAATTCAAACAAGCTTTAAAATAGTATGAAAACTCAATTGAAAGGTACCAAAATGATCCTTGCAACTGCAGGAATCCATTGGACCCTTCAATCGACTCAAACACATCCGATTTGAGCCTAAAAATCCGATCTTTGACCAAGAACATGTCAGAAGGTAACCCGACTACAAATCAGCCTTATTTGGCTCGATTCTTAATTGTTTTGATCGATTGAAGGCTCAAATCGATTCTAAGAACCTCATAGATGCTATTCTAATCATCAAATTAATCTAAACAACAACAAAATCAAGCATTCGAATTTTGCATACCAAGAATAGAGAGAAAAAAATTCTTCTGCAGATTTTTGCTTGGCTGCTCTATGAATTAGGGCTTGATGATTCTGAGTTTTAAAGGCCAATTGCTAGGTTAAATACAGCTCAAATTGATGCTTTAAAGCAACCATACACAGATTTGGAAATCTACAATTCTGTAGATTTCGAATGGGGGCAAAAAGAAATAGAAGAAAAAGAAAGGAGGGAAAATGGGAAAGGACAAATGGTCTAGGGGTCTGCGCGTCAGTGGACCCCACCTGGTCAACTTGGCTAAAAAATTCAAATTTTAAATTGTTGTTTAGTCTCGATTCGTGAATCGATTAATTTATTAATTAAAAAAGTCAAAAATCACAAAATACAATATTATACTCTATTCCTACATTTTGGCATGCTGCGATTCTAACAGCGCTATCCGTTTTTCCAAATGACGCTCCGATCAAAAAGTCAACCTGGGACTATATCAAATCAAAAATCCGATGGCGTTTCAATTCACTATTTTTCCGCGTTGATCCCAAATCTTTAGTCCTTTTATGATTTTGAACACTTTTTGACTTTTTGGTAAAATGCTCCTGGGGCATAACTTTTGTTAAAATAACCAAAATGCCATTGAGCATAATATTTTTATTTTAATTCAATTTTTTGTAATGTAACAATGTAGAAAATAATTTCACTAAAAAATTATATCAATATTTATTCATAAATAAATTCGGGTTCTAACATATCGTCTTTACATTAATTGCTTTCAATGCACCCTTTTGCCATTTATGCTCATATGAAAACTCAATCATCCCAGATACAGCAAAAAGAGACCTATAGATATACTCATATGTATAAATTAAACATTAACTCTTAATAATAAGCATATACCTGAATCTCTGCCCAAATGGCATCTTTCTTCTCCTAAGAAACCTTTCGCAAGTCTTGTAATGAAGTGGTAATCTTGTACCACACTTTGCAAGGACATTAAGTATTGAATAAAACTTGGCCGAACCTTTACCTTTAGGTTGCATCACAAGATTTAAAAATACTTCCAACTTGTAGCTAACTGTACCCCACTCCTGAGGTTAAACTACAGGCCCTCGACCTCTTTTCGATGTAGATTGACCATCACAATTTGACAAAAACAGTTTAAAAGATATTAAAGCTCAAAAGTTTCAGTCAACGATAATATTCAAGCTAGATAATACACAAGATTCAGTCAATGGTAATTATTTAAAGCAACATAAAATTAGATTAAAAAGAATTGAAACCACAAAATAATTACAGCATACTCTTAAGACTTAAAACCACAAAACACATAGAAGTAAATCACATAAAAAATTATGACTTACCCTCAGTAGCTTTGTTTTCCTCGTAACAATCTTCTTCTTCATTGTCTGTATGGTCATTCATTTCATCAGCCATAGTAGCTTGTGAAGTTATGTGCTCACTTTCCATCATTCTAAAAAAATAACATAGAATGAGTTCTTTTTCTTGAAAAGTATTAAATATTTAATCAAATATTTATTATATTTGTCATTACCTAATGGAACGACAAGTCGGTGCAGTTGTCGATGTATCACTGATTGAGGGGGCCTTCGAGCAGTCATATGTAAAAGCCTTGCAGTGAGCATCTTCGGAGAACAACGACCGGTGGTAATTCCAAGCTCCATCATCTTGGCACGGTTCTTTCTAATGGTCTCCTCCCAATCATATTCGTAAGCATGAGCCATGTCGTTATTAGGAGCATTTTGATCCTCAACAACCTTTTGAATTTCACTAACCTGGTTTTCGTTCACAATACTCGTTTCATTCTGAGGAGCCTTTTTAGAATCAACAACCTTCTGCTTTTTGTTCGCACGTCCATATTTAGTTTCAAAACCTTTGCGTTTTGTCACGCCTTTCTTCATTTTTGCTTTGTGAACTGCACATTCCAAAAATATAGCAATTAGTGTTTCAATGGATGGAGTAAAATGTTTAATCTTGGCCTTCTGCATTTTTGTTTTGTTTTTTAACAATATAATTAAAAAAAACACAGGTGTTTCATTCAGGCATTTTATCAAACATTCGATATGCAATGACAGATTATAGTGCAACAATCACATCAAATATGTATGTCAGTAAGGCAGTAAATCGATCGACGATTTGATATGTGATCAAGGAAAGGGAAGAAACTGACCTTGCAAGTAGTGAACTCTTCAGCTTCACGACTGGTGGTGAAGAAGACAAGGAATGACCGATGGTTCGTATAAAATCATGTTTCTGAATTATAATTTTCACAATTAAAGTGATAAATTAAAATGGTTGGTAGAAATATTTCCTCACTTGTTCCAGGAGATCACATGATGTTTTATTTATAGATATTTTTGGATAAACTCAATCTGTTACATCATTTGAATATATTTAAATTTAG
>JAUMHB010071328.1:0-13204 GCA_032359685.1 Pittosporum tobira | reverse complement strand
AAGTGGTAGATTAAGTCATTCTTTTTTGGACAAGGAAAAGGATACCTGGGCTCATTCTTTTGTGGACAGAGGGAGTACAAAATAAGTAAATAAATTTCATACTTCTGTAAGGTTTCTCTCTGCTTCACAAGTTAGTTGTTTAGGATTATGACTTGTTTGATTTTGTGGCCTTTTATTTTGGAAGCATGACGATCTGTGTGTATCTATTTGGAAGTCTCTCCTAACATTGGATTACTTTCCTTGTCAGTTGATTCTATCAGATGGGTTCGTCCAGACTGTATTGTTATAGGATGCTTTCAACTAACCAATGATGGCACAGAAGAAGGTTACCTTGTCCAAGTTATCACAAGCCAAGATGGAAAAATCACTAATGTTGGTAGATGATTAATGCAATTCCTTTTGACTGAACTTTATTGGAAAGTTACCGCTATTTGTTTGTTTGAGCTTATGTATATTAAAAATATTCTAAAAGTTATTATTCTTGTTCTGATAGTATTAAATTGAAGGCTAAACTGCAAAATTAAATCAAATTTATGTCGAAGGCTTCTTATTGAGTTAACAAGTAAAAACATTAGGGAAGCCACATTAAGAACTGACATCACTTCGTTATTTTGTTTTTAATTGTTGATTTGTTGAAATCTTTTCCTTGTAGGCCTATTCGAGTCCCATTGTTATATCCTTCAATGATGTGTTCCTTGGTTTAGTTGATGATGCTGTGCCCTTCGGAATTGCGCGACATATGTTCTTGAGTTATTTAGATCAATGGTATGGATATTACTTGTCTTATATGTTAACTTATGATATTTTAAGTCAAGTTACAAGAAAATTTATTCTGTATATTACTAGATATATGAAGACATGTAAATATGTGTATCCTTCTGTATCTTGTCATTGCTCTCATTAGATATTTAGTTTCACGTATAAAAAATTGAAATAAGAATTCATTACATAGTTTCATCAACACTTGGACCTGGACTCTTAAGACTCCACAATTGCTACCTAAGTGGGACACAACCCCTTGTGCGTGTGTACTGTGAGCTATAAGGAGGTAGAACAGGAGATGCTCCTTTTAGTTTGAGGTACACATATTGTGTGTTCGGGTCCTCTCGTTTGGCACATCTTAATGCATCTATGCTTACGTGAAATTAATATTTTAAATGATGACCCTTTGTTTTGATTCATGGAGGTGCAACCCCAGCAGTGATATGCACATAAATTCTGTTCATTTGGGTGACCTGAATGAATATGTACAAAACTTAAATCTCCCTCGTCAGTCCTGATTTGAAATTCTTGGTTTATCCTTGACCTGATGGGAAGCAGGGGTTTCAAAAATGAGATATTTCAAAGATTGTATGCTTTGTTGTTGGCCCTAATCTGCTGATTTCTCTCTCTCTCTCTCTCTCTCTTTTTCTTTTTCTCAGTAATCTTTTGTACATGTTGCATTTTCATATTTCCCTTCGAAATTTTATTGCTTGAAGCCCCATTCCGTAGTTTTTCTGTTTACCTGTCTGTCCCAACTATTTGTGTTTACAATTGCCTTTTTCTCTTTTTGCTGAATAATTATCGAAGGATATCTGTTTCTAGCAATTACTTGTATGATCTCTGCTTTAGTATAATTTCCATTGTTAATCTTGTTGAGAATATGGAATCAACTGTGGTTTTCATTTGATTACAGTGAGCTTGCATTTATTGCCAATAGAAAGAACACGGATCAGCACCTTATATTGTTTGGTTGGTCACTAGACGAGAAGAAGGAAGCTGTAATGATTGAGATTCTGAATGATGCGTGGCTACCAAGAATTGATTCTCAAGGTGCTTAAATTTAAAGTTTCGAGTAAATTATTAGAATGCCTCAAGTTATCAGAGATTTGGCTCATTTATTTAAATCATGTATTTTTAGTATGGGCCATTAGTTTGTTTTCCCAAACCTCTCTATGTTTTCGAAATTAAGAGTTAATGTCTAACATATCCATGTGTATTGCATGCCTCTTACAGTGTTTTGATTGCGCCAATCGATTTCAGCTTTAATTATAAAATAATACTCCCTGCGTCTCAATTTGCTTGTCCTAATTGGAAAACACATGTCCATTAAGAAAAGCAATACTTTCTCTAAAATGCCCTTTTTATTTGATTAATGAGAGAACCAGTGAAAAGATTTGGTTATATGTAGTGGAAAGAGAGAGAAAGCCTGATAATGGTAATGAGTTTCATTTTTCTAATGAGTTATAGTTCCAATTGAAAGAAATGACTAATTAAATATGGGTGAAGCTGGAACAATTTGACAAGAAATAGTACATTAAAGGAAAGTGACAAATAAATTAGGACAAACTAAAAAGAAAACTAGGACAAATAAATGGGACCGAGCGAGTAAAAGGGATTTAGGTATTCATTTTTCCTTTTTATTAAATATTCAATATGACTTCAGTACTTGTAGCCTAAGGGGTACGCTCACTGAGAATTGTCTGTGAATGACTTGTTGATTAGTATGTCTCATTGGATTAACCAGAGTATTCTATTTATACTTATGGTTTAGTAATACAAGTTGTTGGCTAATTAACAGCATTTCCTTCCTGCTGCTTCACACAGGTAATGGTGACGATAATTTAATTCTGGGGTTATCAATAGACAAGATTCACCAGGATGAGCAACTAAAACTCACTCTTGGAGATGAAGAGGAAGAAGTTTCACCATGCTGTGTTCTTCTGTGCATTACTGTTGATGGAAAGCTTAGTCTTTTCCATTTTGCCAGGTAAGAAGAAGACTTTATAAATAATACTCGCTCTCAATTGATTGATGCTACTCATCTTCTTTTAAAGTGAAACTACAATAGTATGTATCGAGCAGTTAGTTAATCAACCCCTCCTGTTGTATAGCGCCGTAGATGCTTCAGCTCCTGCACAAGAGGCTATTTCGGAGGAGGAAGACGATGCTCCTCCAGCAGAGAATAGTACGTCTGACTCACAAGTTGAGGAACATAACAGCAGCAACAGCACAGAACAAGTAGTGTTAGAATTGCAGTCTCAGGCAGCAAAAGAGGCTGCTCCTGTGGTTGTTAACCATATTCGAAATTCACAGACATCAGACAACACTCAAGAGCAACAAAAGATTCCTGTTGTTAAATTGGACCAAGATGGAGAAAATGGTCAGCAACTAACTTTTTCCGGGCAGCAAGTTGACTTAAAACAGTCGGCGCTTGTAACATCTCCTTATCTTGAGGGTCCTACAACGGCGGTTAAGGATTTGACCAAGACTACTGGAGCTCAAACAATTGCTCAAGTAGGATCAAGCACTGATACCTTTCCAGGAAAACTTTTAAGTGAGATGATGTCCAACCAATCCATTCAACAAGTTTTAACATCAGGGAAAGTAGGAGGATTTACTACTGTAAACAGTGCTTCCTCCCATTCCTGGCCAAGCGGAGAAGTCTTTTCATCTGGACCTACTCCTGTTGGAAGTTCCCCTTCTAGTGGGGTCCAAACGAAGAATCAATCTGATAATTATCATACTATATTGAGCAATAATATACGTGTTCCTGGAGGTCCACTTCCAAATCCTCCATATTCAAATGATTCATCAACTAAAGTCAATCCTTGTGGACATAGAGCTTCCACAGGAGAAGGGAATATTGAATCTTTACCTGTCACTGACAGCTCACAAATCCCGTTGCAAGAAAAATCTACTTTGGGAAAGACTGGCAGTTATAAGTTTCCTTCCAACAAGGAAAGTTTCCGAGCTTCAACCCCAACAGGGCTGTTGAACTCTGGGCCGAACCCGTCGAAACAACTTCTGAATGTAATCTTGTTATCTTGTTTTGTGCTTAATTGTTTCACGTCTAATAGATTTGTATTGTTATTTTATTGGTTCCTTTTTTTTTAGTTCACCACTTTTGGGTAGTTTGATCTGTTTCTAAAGAATTGTTTTTATTGCATCATATATATTTGTGTTGTCATTTTTGTTCATGTATTTGTTGTAGAGAAAATGAAAAATATTTTTGGTGTCTCATCAGTCTATAATTTTTTTGCTCCAGGTAGAAGAGATGGCGAAAGAATTGGAGTCGCTTTTGGAACATATAGAAGGACCAGGTGGCTTCAGAGATGCCTCCATTGCTCTCCAGAAAAGCTCAGTTGTAGCATTAGAAGAAGGCATATTGACCGATTCTGAAAGATGCAAAAGTTGGAGGGTTAGCTTTTCGATTCTCCCATCTTACGCCTCAATTTTCTGTAACTTTTGTGAAGAGATTAGTCTATCATAGAGTGTTGCTATCTTTTGTTCTCTTTTGAGTGTTTTTCCCTTGATATAATATGTTCAATCTGAAATTTATTTGCTCTTGGGTTTGTAGGGAATAATGGATGAGAGGCTTGGGAAGATCCAACTCATTCTCGATAAGACCGTTCAAAGTATACTTTCATTGCCAATCAATTAGTAACGCAAAAGATATTTCACCATATGATTTGGTTTATTTGTTTTGACTTTTAACTTCTTTTTCTTGTTCAATTCCGTTTCACTTTTAGTTGGTGCACTTTATGCTATTTATTTTATGTGCTTGGTACCTTTCTTCAGCGGAAAAGAACAAGCATACCCTAGAGCGCATAAATGGGTCGATAAAGCCTCATAATGCAACAAAACAATTGGACAGGTTTTATGCAACCTAATTGTGTTGAGCCTCAGATGTCTTCTGAGGTTTTCTAGGTTAAAATGCTCAAGTCTAGGTGGTCATAGTGGCAGCACATGCTTCATTAAGTCACTTGGTGAAATTTTCTTAGGTAATTCATGTTCAACATCCCCTAGAAGTTTGGTGTGTCAATGTAGTCAGGTAACTTCCTGAGGCTGCCCACCAACACGGAAGTCCAGTTCTGGACTTTTTTATTGCTGATCTGCAGTGGATACTGTTGAAAGGGCATGTTATTATGTTTTAGTGCTCATATTTATTTATAGGCTGAATGATGGAATCCAGTTTAGTGATTTCAGTATTTTGAATCTTATACAATATTTACAATTGCATGAATTAGTAGATGATCTCTTGTTTCCGTTTTTAAGTACTTTTAAATTGGCTGTTCTCAGTTTTGGCACGAAAGATATACATGGAAGGCATCGTCAAGCAGGCTACAGATAGCCGATATTGGGATCTTTGGAATCGCCAGAAGTTGAGTTCTGAAATGGAGCTGAAGCAACGACATTTGTTAGAGTTAGATCAGGTAGTGGAAACTTTTTATCTATCTTTCAACTGATGATGCATTAGTGCTAAATTTGATTCAAAACATCACTCAAATTCACCTATCTGTTTCAGAATTTGACGAACCAGCTGATTGAGTTGGAAAGACATTTCAACTCTCTTGAATTCGATAAATTTGGTGCAATTAGTGGAGCCCAAATGAATCGAAGAGCTTTTCAAAGCAAGCATGGGCCTTCAAGGTAATGGAATGAATTTTTGCTTTCATTGCAGTAAAGCGGTACAAAATGTAGAATTAATTTATCAGTTGTTTTCTCGGCAACTAATGGAATTATAGATAACAAAAAAAGTTGTTGGTTTTTACACCTGTGCAGGCATGTAAATTCGTTGCACAGTTTACATAATACAATGAATGCACAGCTAGCAGCTGGAGAGAAACTTTCTGAATGTCTCTCAAAACAAATGGCTGTGCTTAGCATAGAGTCACCACCACCAACCACGAAGAACCAACATGTAAGAAGAGAGCTGTTTGAAACGGTTGGGATCCCCTATGATGATGCCTCCGTCTCTCCAGATGTAAAAAGAGGTCTGGAGACCACCCCCCCATCAAGAAAGAAAATTTTGACTTCTTCAAGTTCTGCTTTTTATAAAGAACAATCCTTGAGAAACAAATCAAGCGCACTGAAGAGTTCTGAACCAGAAACTGCAAGGAGGCGCAGGGACTCACTGGACAGAGTAAGATATTATTTGTGTCGTTTTTACCATTTTGTTTCCATCTGGATGATATATACCCATGGGCTGGGCTTTGTAGCTAGGAAACTGTTTGATGCATTCTGCCTGAACTCGACTCCACTTTGTATCTTTTTTTCTTGTCTCTTCACATGAAGAGAGAAAATACTAAACCTTAGTGTTGACTTTTCTTTAAACTTTGTAATTTGGGCCTAATGTAACATTCGGTTTCATACATTGTTTTTTTCTTTGTCTTCGATACTAGCTCTTTTGTGATTTTGGACTGCTAGAAATTTACCAACAGAAGCATGTACTATTATCTTGTTTTGCTTTGTGAAGATGCCTTGTTACTAGAGTTGCTACTAATCCTTGCGAATGAACCTGAATGCAGAGTTGGTCTAGCTTTAACCCTCCTAAAACAACTATAAAAAGGATGCTTCTGCAAGAAGAAGACCACCAGGAGAAGGTAAACAGCACAAGCAGCAGGTCATCCTCCTCCTTGTCGATGAGCAAGCAGCAACACTTTGATCGTGAATTAGCAGGGAGATCCGCAGCCGCTCGCGCAGAACAATATAGCAGCTCATCAACCTTATCTCCATCCAAAGGTTAAAGAATGCTAGTTAGTGCCCTTCATTCCAAAATTAGAGATGGTTTTGAGTTCTATCAAACTAGACTTGTGAAATCCTAAAATTCAAAATTCAAATTATGATATAACTTCAATAAAGTTTCAAAATTTCAAAGTGTGTACGTAGTAGTATTTTGTATGTTTTTTACAACATTGACTTTGATATCAATCAAAATAAAATAAATTCATTTCAAATTAATTTTAGGATTTTAAAAATATACTACATTAAAAGTAACAGGTGTCCCAGTTTGGAACTGAGGGAGTAATAATAAAGATAAATTTGCTAAATGCAGGCATTAATAAAGTCAACTCAGCAAGAACAGTTGCTCACTTGTTTATATTCTTCTGCAGGTACGCTAGATGCAGTCACAAAACAATCTTCCAGGAGTCCGTCAACATCGTTCTTCAAATTTGATGACTTAAGTGACCTAAATCACTATGCAGTTGATGAGTCTCCTGCACAAACACTGTCATCCCAAAAGAAGACCAATGCAGCACCAAAGTCAGCTGATAAACAGGTTGAACTTTCTGGAACTATGATTCGAGACTCGGAGCATGGAACTGCTAGAGTTGCTGAAAGTTTGTTTTCTGGGAAGAGTAACAAAAGTCCGTACCCTCCTCCTGCATTGGCCTATGGTTCAACAGCTCCCATCAGCCTCTCTGATACTGGAAATAGTAAAACTCAGCCTTCTTCATTCTCATTCTCATTTTCGAGTCCAATGATCCATTCATCATTGCCACCCCCATCCTTTTGTTCTAAGCCAACTGCACCAACCTCGTCATCAGGCAGTTTGATGACAGCAAGTTGTACAGCTGTCAATGGTCAGACAGCTTTTACTTCTTCTTCTTCACTTATTGCTTCTTCTTTTCAGGCTTCTGAAAATCTTGTAGCCTCATTATCTGTTACGCCTTCTTCCTTGAATTTTGCATCCAAGTCACCCAGCAAAGAAGAGGTAGCCAGGTTTAGTTTGAAAACAGACAATAAGAATGTGGAAGTGGTGGCTTCATCTCCTCAGCAGCCTGAGCTTGAGACTAGTAGTAAATCTAGTGAGCCTGCAATTCAACCATCCAAGCCTACTACTGTAAGTGAACCATCCAAACTTACTACAAGTGAAGCATCATCATCAACCAGTTCTCAATCTGGATGTCAACAACTCAATTTCAGTGGTCCAGCAAGTCCCAGGACCCCCAGTGATGGAGCAATAAGACCTAAACCAGAGCAACCATCTGCCTCTGCTCCTGTTCTATCTCTCTCAAGTTCTGGCAATCCCAATGTTGCATTTACGCAGGAGGATGAGATGGAGGAGGAAGCTCCCGAGGCAAGTCAAACAACAACTGAACTTGCACTAGGAGGAAGTCTTGGCGGGTTTGGAATTGGACCAGCACCTCCTAATCCAACTGCCACTGCTACCAAATCAAATCCATTTGGTGGCCCTTTTGCTGCTAATAGTACACCATCTAATCCACTAAACTCACCATTTACACTTTCAGCTCCTACTGGTGGTGAACTGTTCAAACCTGCATCTTTTAGCTTCCATTCTCCACAACCCCCCTCCCAACCATCTCAGCGTAGTGCTTTCAACAGTGGTGGCTTTAGTGGTGGGACTGCTCCTCCTCAAACCTCCGCCTCAAGGTTCGGCAACCCTGGATCAGGGCAACAAGCTCTAGGTTCAGTTCTTGGTTCTTTTGGACAGTCAAGACAGCTTGGTGTGGGGGTTCTACCCGGAACAACTAGTATTTCTCCTCCTGCTAGTGGCAGCTTTGGTAGTTTTGTTGGCAATCAGTCCTCCTCTGGTGGTGGTGGCTTTCCAAATGCACCAGCTGGAGGTGGCTTTGCTAGTCTGGCTTCAGCCGGTGGTGGATTCTCTGCTTTAGCTTCTGGCGGTGGTGGCTTCTCGGGTGTAGCTTCTAGCGGTGGTGGCTTCTCTAGTGTAGGATTTGGTGGTGCTGCTACTCCTGGTGGTGGGTTTGCTGCTGCTTCGATTGCTGGTGGTGGTTTTGCTGGAGCTGCTTCTGGTAATGCATTTTCAGCAGCAGGTATGTTTATCTTATTTAACCTTGCGCTCTGTTTGGAACTTGAAAAATGCGGAGGAAAATAATTGAAAAGGAAAACTAAAATTAAAATTAATAGAAAAAGTAACTAACATAATCGAAATAGCTAAACTTAAAAAAAAAAATACTATCAAGAAGAACAATGTTAATATATGGTTTGATTGATGGTTAAAAAAGCTTCAATACGTTCTTCGAGTTCCAAGCAAAGCCTTACTGTACTTCAACAGTATTTTGGGTGTTTTGTTTGCTGAGGTCTTTTCAATTGAAATTGTAAAGGTGGTGGATTTGGAGGTTTTAGCAGCCAACAAACGAGTGGTGGCTTTTCTTCCTTTGGTGGCGGTGGAGGTTCTGGAAAACCACCACCCGAGCTCATCAACAAGATGAGGAAGTAGGAGTTATCAAGAGGTCAAAACCAAGGTCGGCCATCTTGCTATAGCTGTTTCTACTAGTCTATTTAGGTTGATGACACATGGTAAACAGCTACTACTACTACATGTTTTGTGCTGATGTAGAATGACAGTGATATTCAATCTGCTACTGGTTTAAGGCCCAGAAATTAATGCCTTGGTTATGTGTTTTTGAACTTCATTTGAATAATGGAAAACTTTGTTTGCACCTTGGCAAGGAATCAAAATGTTATGGAATGAATTACCTGAACCCATTTAAAGAAGTTATTTATCGTGCTGAACTTGTGGATAGATTTCAACATCGGAATGCATTTGTCTTTTCTATTTTCAATCCTCCGTAACAATCATATATTGTAATAGAGAATTTATTTATGATTCTCAAACAAATGGTAGAAAGGGTTGATGTACTGGTTTATTTTTGTGTCAAATTTCAATCAAGTGGTTTTAATTCTCAGTATCAATTGGTTGTTTTGTCTTACTGTTTGGAAAAGAAAAGAAAAGGCAAGTAAATTGAAATTATTTTCTTGGAAAATTTTCCTTTCAAATTTGATAAGATTTAGGGAGAAAAAAGTAACACACACTAAATATGCTTTATATATTTTTGATCTTACCCTCATTTTGTAAGTTAACAAATTTTCATTTTCATCTCATATCCTCTTTGTTACATAAGCTCACAAGTGCAAGAAAAAAAATCTTTTTTTATTTTTATTTTTTGTTATTAATGTTTTCTATTTTATCTTTTCAATCTAAACTCACAAACAGATTGTGGTTGTGTTTGGTTCCTTGTATTGATTTTGTATTTGTATAAAAATCACGTTGGACTGGATTAAGTTTTCGATAAGCAATAATAATGAAAAAAATTTCCTTCATTTGAAATAATAATTTGGTTCTTATAATCCTCTTATGGTAGTTGAATCATAAAGAAAATAATTAGGGTGATAAGTGCTTATTTAATATTTTATTTTATTGATTATTCTCTTAATTTATTATTAAATTACATGGATTTGACTTTCATATCTTTGTTTTTGGGCTAACAAAAGATCATTCTGAGGAATTAGATATGTTTTATTATTATTGGGTCTATTTTGTAGAGAATTGAGCTTAAAAATATTTATTTTGGGTGAAAATTGAGTTTGAACTAATTTCAGGCAAACAAAGATTGCTAGAAATCGAAACAGGAAGCAAAATACAAACTAGAGAGCCTTATGGCCTAGCTTACGGCCGTAAGGGTGACCGTAAGAAGCCTTTACGGGTGTAAGCTAGGGTGTAAGGCCAACCGTGCAATTTTTCGCAATTTTTGTTGACTTTTTCGAAAGGTTTTGACTTAAACAGTTTTGGGCTTTTCTAGAAACTTTTTGAAACGAACCAAGACGGTAAACCTAATTTGAGTCAACTTGTGAGAAGTTCTTGGATTAGAAGTTATAAAAACCCCTTCGTAACTCAGAAAAAAAAAAGGGACAATTCATATACAATACAATCAAGAGAAAATCAAGAGCTCAAGGAGGCGAAAACTGGAGGACTATCAACAAAGAAATTTTGCTTACTTCTTATGAGTTTTTCTATATTTTCTATGGTATTTTGTAATGTAAATACGTTCTAATTTTCTTTATGACTAGATGGGTCATACTCATAATTAATTAGTTTTGGTTGTTTTTATCATACATTTATGTGAATTTATTATGTTGTGAGCTATATATTATTTTCTTAATGTTTCTAAATAATTGGCCACTATTTGGATGATTTTTGTCACATTATTTAAGGACGGAGAGGCGACGACTAGTGAGTGCACATATGATACATAACCATAAATTAAATTTTGCCAGAGATAGTTTAAGGCGATTTATACAGTTTCGGTAGTAATTACACCTTAGGTTAATGAATCCGGAAATTTTCAAATAACTTAATGCTTTTCAATTTTTTAAAATTTCACATTTAGACTGTGGAACTGATAATTGAATTAGAGATACTATAACTAGAGATACAATTGCAATCTAAAATTGAAAAATTCTACTGTCACAGTACGATAAATTTCATAACTTGCATGATAAATCAAATGAATTTATTATGATTATGTAGGTGAAATCGAAATATTAGCATTCTTTGTTATTTTGCTTAAAATCCTAATTTATATTTGTTTAGTAATTAGTTTAGTAGATTAATTATATAAAAATTCAATATTTATTAGTTGGTTAGATAAGTGAAGAATTATCTAAGTGATACATAATTAGTAAATTACAATTCTTTGTAAGATCGATATTTTTTATACTATAATTTAATTGATATACACTTACACTGAATCCTGATTAAATTTTTAGAGTTGTTATTGGGGAATTGTTTAATTTTCTAATTATTATCATTATTAAAAATTCTTTGCTTAGACTAAGCTTTGTTTTTTTTTTTTTTTTTGGTTTTACGTTTTTTTTTTGCAGGTTTAGGTTTGGTGCAAGCAATTCATGATGTTAGGTCAAGAAGCAAACATGTTGAACCAGAGAAAGACGATGGAATAGTTTGCGACCCTAGCAGTATTAAATGCAAAAATGAATACGTTAACAAAGATGTTCAATTATCAATTAAGCAATGTTTTAAACATCCATGAATTCTCTTATAAATTTTGTGATGGCAACTATAGGAGTGTTAATTGCCAGGTTGGTAATAATTTCGATGCACCTTATGAAAATACTAACTATTTTGTTTCCAACTGTGGCAGAAATCCAAACTAATTTGACATGACCAACCCTATTCCAACACTTATAATCCAGGATGACAAAATCACCATAATTTACAATGGGGAGGTCAAAATCAACCAGTTCCATGGTCACCATTGGTAGAGAGGTCGAATATGCATTTAGAAGATTTGATAAGCAAGCTAGCCCATACAGTAGAAGAAGACATTAAGAGCACTAATGCGCGATTTCAGCATTAAGAGGCCGCTATTAAGAATATTGAAAGGCAAGTTGGACAGCTAGCGTAGCAGATTGCCGAAAGGTTATATGGTACTTTGCCAACGGATAATGCAAATGCCATCATGTTACGAAGTGGTAAATAGGTGAAAGCGATAGAGGAGAAAGAAGAGAAGAAGATTGAAGATGAAGAAGTCCAGCCGACAAAAGCACAACCCTCATCTTCTCAAGCAGAAAATAAGTCGTCCCCAAATTCTTATACTTCACTAATTCCATATCTGGGGCGAATGGTGAAGAAAAAGAATGATTCTACTCAGTTCTCGAAGTTTGTTGAGACCTTTAAGAAACTTCACACATCAACCTACCATTAGTTAACATTCTTACGTATATGCCGAGTTACATGAAGTTTTTTAAGGACAACCTTGTAAATAAGAGAAAGTTAGATGATGGAGAGACTATGAAGTTGAACGAATAATGTTCTGCAATCTTGCAGAACACATTGCCACCGAAACTAAAGGATCCAGGGAGTTTCACCATTCCTTGTCAAATTGTGGATGTGTAGTACAGCAAAGCATTATACGATATAGGAGTAAGCATAAATCAGATACCTTATCCAGTTTACATGAAGCTTGGGGTAGGTGAGATAAAATACACCACTATACCATTCCAGTTAGCAGATAGGTTAATCAAATACCTGAGAGGTATAGTGGGGAACGTGTTGGTGAAGGTGGATAATTTTATTTTTCTTGTCGACTTTGTAATACTTAAATTGGAAAAAGAAGTCGAGGTGTCAATTATCTTGGGAAGACCTTTCCTAGCAATAAGAGGGGTTTGATTGATGTACGAGAATGTAAATTGGTATTACGACTGGGTGAAGATAAAGTCATGTTTAATTTCCTGAAAGCGATGAAGTACCCAAGTGAGCAGGAGGATGTGTGGATGATTAACACCATAGACAAGGAAGTGGAGTATATGTTTAAATTGACTGATGCAAGGGATCCATTGTTGAATACTATTGTACAACAAATTAAAGAATGACTAGGCCTAGATGACGAGACAAATGTTGTAAAATATATGGAGGTAAATAAGCTTTGGTGAAAATCACTAGAGCCTTGGCCACCTCCATCATCTTAACCAGGTGTGTTTGTTCCATTTCTCCCATTATGTGCTATATTTGCTATACATTGGAGAAAATGTATAATTTAAGCTTGGGGGAGGGGATGATTTGTATGTTGTTGTTTCTTATTGATAAGAGTTATTTTGTACTTAATATTTTAATATCTTTTGCTCTTGATTTATCAATTTTTGCTTAAAAAGCCCA
>JAUMHB010071317.1:0-13207 GCA_032359685.1 Pittosporum tobira | reverse complement strand
CAACTTGTTGCTAAGACCCCAGTTTTTTATAGGTTGGAACAGATTGAAAATGCTGCCACTTCTGTTGGTTATGTGCGTCTGAAAGAGTTCAATGCATTGGCTAAAAAAGATATGGTTACTGGTACACGTTCGTTTATAGTACAAAGTCCATTTATTGTTTTTGCAGGATGACAGAGTACTAACTTCATCATGTATTTCTAAGATATAATTCTTCCTCTTTTGAAATCTATTTCCTCCTATGTATATTCTAGATGCAAAAGACTAGTAGTATCTATGATTTTGAAGGAAAATCGGTGTTTCCTCCTTTTCTCATTGTAAAAAGGCTATATTTTACATTTACTGGTGATGTTTACTCAACTTTGCATTTTATCCCAAACTAGCTGGGGCAGGCGGAAAATGATTCCATAATAACTTTGACGGTGTTTCTTTTTTGAAAATCAAGCTTTTACTTGCTATTGTCACTTTTCAGTTATTTATAATCCATGAGTTACTTATAACACATTTTTTTTTTAAAGGCATTTGTACACTGACTTTGCAGCTAGGATTGGTTTGGCAATACTGAAATTCACTCTTAAATACAATTTTTCTTAGTATTATTCTAAATATTTAAAGGAATATATTATCTTTTGCAGCAATGCAGCGACTTCAAGACATGGGTGCCTCATTTTTCATTATTGACCTCAGAGACAATCGTGGCGGACTAGTTCAGGTTTTCTTGCTGAACTAAACTTATCCTCTAACTTCCAATCTATGAGTTTAACAATCCTGTAGTTTTATTTAATGGGTTTACTCTAGGCATTCTTAATATATCAAATTGTACTGTTTTATTTATTTCAGGCTGGAATTGAAATTGCTAAGCTCTTTCTAAGTGAAGGGGAGACGGTAAGGACAATTTATATCCGAGATTTTATTCTTCTCTGTCAGTCTAGATGTCTGATCTACAATTTCTAATTTTTCCAACACTCAGTTTTGTGTGATCATTGGTTCTGTGTGGATGGTGGGCCTTTATGAGTAGAAGTGCATTGTCATCTATTGTCTTCCTCTCTTAAAGATGGATAAGAATCTGTGTGGAAGCTTTCATTTGTTTTCCCATACTGGCACGCCTTTTCTTTATGCAGTTGGGTCTTTAATTTGTAAGATGAAAATTGTAATCCTTTCTTTCATAAGTCTTTATTTTCCTATCATATAGAGTACCGATCCTTGCGTTCATATTTTTAGGAAGTAAACAATTTCGGTTAATTAATTTTACATGGAGCTGTGTGATTCTTTTGATAAGTACATGGAGTTGTATGATAAGTGGTTCAATGTTTTCTTTTTCTACATAAATGATGGGGTATTTTTTTTTGGAGAACTTTCATCTTTCCTGCATTATCTACAATGCCCTTCGTGACGGCTTACCGTTTCAATTAGGTCACTTTTTAATTGGTTGTCTTGTGGGCAGGTGATTTATACAGCTGGCAGGGAACCTCAGTACCAAAAGAATATTGTTGCAGACGGTGCACCTTTATTTACAACACCTGTCATGGTATGTCATCTTTCTCATAAATTTACTTTGACTAATTTTACTTGGGAAACACATGCTAGGCTCTGCTCTGGATATGGACTCTAATGCTATTAGATCAACTATCAATTTCGTATGAGACGCATGAAGTAAACTTTGATGATCGTCTCTTGTAGCTTTACCCTGAAAAATCTTTCAAAAAGATTGCAACAACAACAAGAAATTCCGATTTAACAATGTGAAAATACATAGAGTAAAATCCGATGCCGTCATGGAAGACATGTCACACCCTGGTTGAATCAGAATTCCCTGCCACCTTATTAGTTTCTTGTTTTGCTTGAGCAGATTCAGCTTTATACTGGGAGTTTTTATCCATAAATAGGTTCAAGCTCGTCAATTCAGTTAGTGTACTTAATTTTAGCCTTAGTATTAAGCCTTAAGTCTCCAGGTGATATGCTAAAATTTAATGAGAAAGGGAGAGCACAGAACTCGAAACCGACTGAAATAGCTCATAATGATAGTATAGCTTATGTTTAGATATGCTTAACATGGACTAAATTGACTCATTTATTGTTAGCACGATATGACACTCTTGACTCTGCGACAAAATTGAGATTTTTCTTAAAGTTGGATGGATTTCTTTAAGCATGCATTTTGATCACAAATATCCAAAATATGAAATAAAATTTGAGGCCAAAAGGATGGAATGTTTGAACAATGTTCTTACCTAGGGAACTGTGGTAGCTTGTCTTCACAGGATACTACTGAATTTATTACTTTATGTGCAGGTTTTGGTGAACAAAAATACTGCTAGTGCAAGTGAAATCGTGAGTCTTCCCACTACAAATTACGATATAACACGTCATAAAATATCTGTTCTGCAGTGAAGTGTGGTAACTAATATATCTAACTCATTTCAGGTAGCTAGTGCTCTTCATGATAATTGTAGAGCTGTGCTCATTGGGGAAAGGACTTTTGGCAAGGTCTGAATTATTATGGCAGTTGCATATTATTATGTCATATTTACTGACATTGACATTTTAAAAAAATAAAATAATAATTGTGCTTTATTTATGTCTGAAGTTATTTGATAAACCACTGTCCGTCTAAAATGTCAGTTTCTCATTTCCTAGCATCTTCTTCACAGTTATACTTTAAATTTGGATTTGTCTCCGGATTAATAAAATTTGGATATATAGAATTTACTTGTTGGGGGTATAATGAAACCATATTTCCTCGGGCCATCTGATATTTCCATCTTGAAGCATTTCCTTAGTTTTCTGCCTTTTTTGTTTGTTTGTTGGGATTTAATAGTCTTCAACGGGTTCTCAAGTTTTTACATCACCCTTTCTCCATGCGTAGCGAGAGTTCCATCATAAAATACATGATTCTTGATTTTCGAGAAAGCCAAGTAGGGGTTGGGGTTGCTTTAATTCTTTCTGTTAATTAATATACTATCTTGACACACACTATTGGCAGGGATTGATTCAATCTGTATATGAACTACATGATGGATCTGGAGTTGTTGTCACTGTAGGGAAGTATGTCACACCAAATCACTTGGACATAAACGGCAACGGGATAGAACCCGATTTTAAAAAATTCCCAGGTATTTTCATTTTCTCCCTCTTTGGGGTGAGGTGTTGAATTTTCTCGCTTTCTGCGTGAAAGTGAAAATATTCATCTAAAAATCCCGCATATTCCTATGCAGGTTGGAATGAAATCACTGAACACCTAACTCAATGCCGTCAACTACACGTAGGATAAAGCA
Source organism: Pittosporum tobira (assembly GCA_032359685.1). Lineage (NCBI taxonomy): Eukaryota > Viridiplantae > Streptophyta > Magnoliopsida > Apiales > Pittosporaceae > Pittosporum > Pittosporum tobira. The sequence continues at coordinate 9,935 of JAUMHB010071317.1, read as the reverse complement.
TTGGATAAGCACAAGTTGATAGTTTTAAGTTGTAGATACTTGCTCTACCGAGATCACACGGTTTCATATGGACGCGTACTTTGATACTTGGGGGGACTTCAACAGACCATGATGATCGGATGCAATATACTTTTGTGTTCGCATTTTTGGTTCCATTTTCTCTTGAAGCTTCAAGCCTCGACGTTGGAAACTAAGAAGAAATCAGGTAGGGTTAGAGGTGAAAAAAGGTGGTGTTAGTTACCGAAAAAATGAAACTGATAACCATATTTTATTAAGTTTCAACTTGTGTAAAGATAATATTAGTCATCATCTTATTGATGATTGTTATACAAATCAATTCTTCTTGTTTTTTTCTTGTGAATGGAGTGATGAAATTGCGCCTCCAAGTTTATCTCACCTTTCAGCATGCATTCCATACTCTTCCAAACACGACAATTAGCATTCTATCTTTTTTTTTTTTTTTTCAATTTTTTTATTTTTTAAATGCACATGATAGAATGATTTTCTCTTTAAGGTGGTTCCAAACATGACAATTTACATTCTATCATTTTTACCTTTTTATTTTTTATTTTTATTTTAATTGCACATGAAGATTGAAGAATGATTTTCTGTTTTATGTGGTTATGGAGAGTGCCCGTAATGCATTCTAATCCGCTAATTATGAGACTAGGACTCGGGTACACTTTAAGGTGTAATAAAATAATAATCACATGAACTACTAATCATGGCCTGATGCATCCTAAATGCTATAATCAATACTGAGATTAGCAATATGTATACTTGAATAAAATTTAGAAATTCATTGAAAATATTATTTATTTATTTATTTGAATTTAGAAATTTATTTATTTGAATTGAAAATATTAAAATATTAAAATTTAGCAACATGTATACTTGAATAAAATAATAATCACATAACCTACTAATCATTGAATAGATTACCAATATCGAAACTCTTCAATCACTATTTTTATTTTTTTCTATATTAAAATCCTTTAACTACAAGGTATTTAATTTTACGAAGTTTTAACCTAATAACCTCATCGTGTGGGAACTTAGGATGATGGTCATGAGCACTTGCACCCCCTTGGGAGTGTGAAGTTATTTTCTTTTCTTTTATGTATATTTATATAATAAGATTATAATCGTGACATTTTTTATTTATTTAAGTTGCCATTTCACTATTTTAGAAATTAAACAAAAAAAATAGATGCCCTTTCCGTATATAGGCGCTGCGCGTTTACTGTCGCACCTGCTTGCGTATGACAATCACCCTGCCTGCGTTGGAGGTAGCCTGAGATTGACACCAAGCAGCATCATTGGATGCGACAATAAAAAAATAATTGTCTGACATCAAAGCTGATTGTGTATGTGAATATGGGGCCTGTGGTTGGTCAACCTATGAGTTGATGTCAAATCTATCAAAAAATAAAAATAAAATAAATAATAATAAAAATTTTATAAATTTTTTATAAAAATGGTAAAAACTTAAAATTAACATTAGCAGATAATTTTGCCATAGTTATATTGGTTGTAGGTCAAATCCATATTACAAATATATACGAACAATGATAAAATTATACTATAATTCTAAAAAAAATTTAATTAATTTTATTTATGTCTAATTAATATTTAACTAAAACCGTTTAAGTGTTCCATTTTCCACCTCTTAAATCTACTATGGATGTTAAGAACAATGAATGATACTATATGCTACATCATCTACTGTTGACTACCCCATTAAGCCATTCATTTGTATGAAAATCTCTAAAAAAAACAAGCAGCCCACTGCCATTGGAAGACAAGGGATAAACCTTTTGGTTTCAGACATGTGATTGTGTAAATGTTCCAAGAACAAAATCGCACTTTTTTTTTAAAGGATTTCGACTACGTCCCATAAAACAGTAAAAAGACATGCCAAAAAGTACTTAGTAAATTCCATCACATCACCGTCATGATTATACTCACTTCCTTCTAAAATTGAATATATTTTTTTTCTTAAAAAAATTATAAAAAAAATATTTTTAAAACAATTTACATTTTAGAAATTGTGTAAAAAAAAAAAAGAATTTTGTTAAGGGAAATTGTGTAAAAATTCATATGTATTTGTAATGAAATAATAATCTAATAAAATATTATAATATTTTATGATATTAAAATAGAAATCTCTCTTTTTATTTTTTGAATATAATGAACAAAAATAATTATCTTTAATTTAGTAACGGAGAGAGTAATAGTACTTGCAACTTAAGCAAGCAGCAGCAAAAAACATCAAATTTAAATCCCTAACAGAGCACTCTTTTCCCCGTTTTCGTTTCCATGCACTTTTTTCCCCCTCCTTTGGCACCCCCTCTTGCTTGCAATCTCCAACTACCTAATTCCTCCTTTCTCAAGTATTCTGATATTCCCTAAACCCCAAACAGTCCCTTACCTCCTTCTCTTCAATGCAAGAAAGCTCTGATTCTTCACACTTTATATATATATATATCTTCGTAAATGTGGCCAAGAAAGCAAGAAAGAAATCTTCCTCGTTACATTGACATTGTGATTCTCCAGTTTTAGAGGGGTCATATTCTTGCCATTTTCGTAAACGAAATAGAAAATTCAGATCCAAATTGGGAAACTTAACTTGGAGAGATGGATGTTAGAGTGCTTCGGGCTTCCATGTTCTTCCTCCTCAGCCATTTCCTCATTTCAGGTGAGTTTTCTTCTTCCTTAAAAGGTTTTCGAATTAAACTAGTTTTTAACCAACCGCATTTCTGATTATCGATGCCATATAAATAAATTCGCACTTAAATTTATGATTCCGAGGTAAGATTTTGATCATTTCGAGTCTGAATGTGTTCATTTTCCATGGAGCACTTGACATACTGAAATAAGCAGTGATATCAGTTCGCTATTTTTCCAGAAAATTTATTAGTGAAAATGGGTAAGTTGCAAATGAAACCTTTATTATAGATAAAATCAAAAATATTTTCATGTCGTCGATAGTTATGCTTTTTACTTACCCTCCTTCCCCTGGTACATTAAGGTTTTCATCCTCAAACCTTAGGAATTCTTTCTCCAGTAAACTGTTCAAATTGGGTACATTTTCGATTTTTTTAATTTATTTTTAATAAATATCTGATTTTTAAGTCCATCACCCTGCAATCATCAAACAATCTAAATATTATATGAAGATTTCGTCTTTGAAAAAAAAAATAAAAAATTTGTTGTTCTAGCATATCATTAAAAGAAAAAAATCATATTCGATGCACAAAATTTCCGCTAATAGCAAGAATCGGTGGAATGTTATAAATCATCACGGAATAAAGTTTTATTCTTTTAGACATAAAAGAGAAGGAAGAATAACTAACCTGAATATTTGCTTTCTTCAGATTCAAGCATTGTAGGGAAACCTCCATCAGAAGCAATCTGGCAAACTGAAGAATTCCCATCTTCTTTAGAATTCGCTTCCCAACTCGATACAATTCCCATCATCAATCCAACAACTCCCACAACCACAACGCCTATAATAAACCCACCATCACCAACCACCACGACTCCGACGTACAACCCCATGCCACCACCTGCAACGACCACCCCGACCACCCCAACTCCGACAACGACCACCCCAACTCCAACAACAACCACCCCTGGATCATCTGGTGGGTCCTGGTGCATTGCAAGCCCAACAGCTTCGGATACTGCATTACAGGTGGCTCTTGACTATGCTTGTGGCTATGGAGGTGCAGATTGTTCCGCAATTCAACCAGGTGCACCTTGTTATAATCCAAACACTCTTCGAGATCATGCTTCGTATGCATTCAATGATTACTACCAGAAGAACCCAGTTCCCACTAGCTGCGCATTTGGAGGAACTGCTCAGCTTACCAACAATGATCCAAGTAAGATATACATTTACAAATATCTGAAATAGAATTCGTCTTCGGTTCTTGTGGAAGCAATTTTTCTAATAGCTCAATCCCTCAAAATGTACTAACTGCAAGATAAACCATAATTTCTGAACTAATTCCATCTAAAATCATTTTTGATATTTTCTTACAAAATCCTATTCTCATACTAATTTCATCAAATCTTCACCATATGTCCAAGTCAATCTCAAGATTTTGAATAATCCCATGAAGGGTAAATTACAAAGGAACCCTCGAAGTTCCATCCTTGAGCCAAATTTAAAAAATACACAATCAACTCCTTTCAACTTGGAACAATTGCTACTCTGTCCCTTTTAACCGGTTAAATTTTTTTTCACGAGAATTAAAGAGGAATATGATCAGTCAGATAGGTTACAAGGAACATAATTGCGAACTTTTAAAGTTACAAGGAGTTGATTGAAACTTTAATTTCGGGAATAAAATTGGTAAATGCTGGAACTTTGAGGGTGAAATTTGGTGTTAACCCAGAGAAGTATGCACAATACTTCAATCTGAAATCCTGAAATTTGATTTTACCTTTACAAACGATTTGTCAACCTTATTGCAGGTTCTGGAAGTTGCCGCTTCTCAAAGTCCAAGACCACCCCAAGGTTAATTCTTGAATCACTTCCAGTTAGAAATTTCAGTCCTTCACCCAGATGAAAAAGTAATTTACAAACATAAGAATATTTTGTGATTGCAGTATGAGTCCGCCAGTCAATCCTTCTCCTACATTTCCTAATACACCAACAGGATACGGTTCCATGCCTAGCCCACCAACATTTTATAGTTCAGAACCAACAGGCTATGGCTCAGAGCCAACAGCAACTCCCAACTCGGCAAACTCCATGTCTTTCAACCTCATGCTGCTATTAACGACAACCGGTGTTGTATTATCTGCAGCAAATTATTTCTACGTAGAAGAAATTTAAGTCTGGTTACTCCCGGTTTCCCACACTGTTTCATGGCAATTCACTGAGATGCTTTCAGCACTTTACAAAGTTCTAAGGAGGCACCTGTGAATTATTAATGAGATGTATACATCTCAAGCCATTCTCCTCGCAATAAGTCCATAGCTGTACTTTCATATTTTTATGCATCATTTACTCAGACTAGGAAACTAGATAAAATTAGAAGGAACAAAAAAACAGTAATATGGTGGGTTCTTTATAGCTACTCTTTCTGCAATTTATACAATAAATATCTTAGACAATATCATCTGGTAGGACTGTATGAGAGCAGAGAAATGTAACAGCCATCAGCTGTATTAACTACCAGAATAGTAGTAAACTACAGAATTCAAAATGTCAGATACATTCTATAACACTAGTCCGCCACCAGAAAAGAGTACCTTCTTTTCCTTTTTTTAATATTTAAGTTTTTATATTGAAAAGAGATCCATACAGAATCTATTCTAAATTCACTGATACAAACCTTAATAGAATTCGAACAAAATAATCAACAAAATAGGACTCCTTTTTCCAGATCGAGGAAGTATCAAATATCAGTATTATATCTACTGAGAACACTATTTTCTGATAAGGAATGTTGTGTAACCATGCAAAGCCAAAAGAGCTGAACATCAAAGTCGTCTCCCATGCCTGCTTTAATAGCTCTGCTAAGCAAAGAACAGAAAGAAAAAGCCATTGTAGATACAATATCTAACTAATTACTGTAGTAAATACACTTCAATGTTTTAGACCCAAGTCAACCACCTTCCTTAGTCACCAAAAGGATAAATACATTCCAAATCATGTGTTCTGCTTATTGCAACCATTTAATTTCATATCATCTTTGAATACCTCAAAACAATGATATACCTTGAGAAATCAACCTGTTCGGTTTTTTTATGAGATCAACAAATAGATGCTAGCGTTTGACTATAAGCATAGTTGTCAAATAAGTAATAAAGATGCCATGATATGATTATAACTGAACTAGAGTGAGGTCTTCAGACTTCAAATCAACGATCTATTGTACGTAGCTAAATATCCGAATTCAGTAATAAAAGTTGTTTAGTACTACTGAGCATTTTTCTATTTTCGTAAGTGTTTTAAGCAAGTTCATTCTCTGAATGGAAAGACATGGTTCGCGGGTAAACATAGATAGCAAGGAGTGACTTACGTATATATTGACATAATCTGCAAACTATGAACTGATGTCATGTGGGAAGTAACCCAAGCTAGAGAAACTCCAAAGGATTTAGAGGTGACAGCAAGCACTCAGTTATATATCTTGCAATTCAAAGATGCACAAACAAAGTTTTGTCTTATTGTATCCAGTGCATTATACACCACAATCTATTTCTTAATACAAGGAAGAAAGATTCGGTTTTTATGGGTTTTTTTCATACTTCTATCCCTTCATATGAGTTCAATAAGTTACAGATTGCTAAATTTACAATAAAGTCAGATAAAGAGCAAGCATGGCACAGCAAGGACACAGATGATGGCTATGGTGGCAATTAATGAACCTTGATCGAATGCCTTCCTTAAGCTGCCTGCTCGTGAAAAATGCTGGAAAGCCAAATATCCAGCAATAGCCAAGGAAAGGATAAAACCTTCTTGTTTTCCCCTGATGTGAGAAATGGTAATCAGCATGCTATATTTTAAAAAGCAAAATGATATGAATTATCTTGCAAGTTGCATTGATTACCTTAAACTCATAACTTGATAAGGAGCCACTAATACTATTAGTAGTGCTATAAACGGCAACTCCAGTTCACCTAGGAGCAAAGAAGAGCCAGGATACGATCTCAACAATGTAATCATTTTATTGTTTATTTAAATATTGTTGATATGACATAAAGAGAATGTACCAGGGATATAGAAGAAGAGACGTAAAAGAAGTGCCAAGAAAGCGGTCCAAATTCCATACTCTCCCCTGCAAATTGTAACATGAGCAAGTACAACAAAAGCATAAGAACAAATTAAGAAACATAAGCTGAATTAATTAATACGCTGACAATGACAATGACATAGTGATGCTCATTGCCAAATAGGAATATAGTTGTAGAAAGATACTGGAAAGGCATACTTGATCCATGAGATGATGCTCGCAGGTGCTTGTAGAGCAAATATAGGAACAATAAAAGATTTCTGGATCGCAGTACCCCTTGCAAACATTAAGACCCTGCAAGAGCATATAAATTTACTCTATCCCTCATTCATCATCAGTTGCTCAGAAATTACAATTCTCAAACCATTAGAAAATATAATTGAAGAAGACATGATAACTTTTATTAGTATAATAATGTCGATGATGATAAATTTTTACAAAAGTCAAAAATAATACTAACAGGATAATTAAACTTCCAATTAGGGGTGTAAACGAGATGAGTTAAGCTGAGTATTGAATTACTAAGATGTGATCGTATAATTTTTTCAGCCTAAAACAGAGTTTGCTTGAGGCTCGCTTAACTACCAAGTCGAGTGCGATTATGAATCGAAACTGAATACTTTAAACTTTTTGAGCAAGTTAGTCTGAGTATCAATATAAGCAATCTGGAAGGTCCCAAGAATGGAACGGTAACCCGGTGGGAGATAACACTACCTATGATCTTGGTTCATTAACTAATTGTTCTTGTTCCATGATTCCAAACACTCGTACCCAGAACATGGAACACATGCAGACTAGAGTTCCATGGAAACCATGGTCCCGAGTAATCGACCAAAGTCAAAAGATCCTCATATTCTGCTCATTAATATTCTGAGTTGAACTGAAATCAAGTTTTTGGATGAATGAACCTGAATCGAGCCCGAACAGTTTGATTCGTTTTACGGCCTTACTTCCAATTTCTTTGAATTTTAATATAGAAAATCGGTGCCAAAAAATTATAATAATTCCTAATCGCAACTTATCACAAAGTTCAAACCTAATTGCTGCACCAATCAGAAGAAGAAATCTGAAAAAATAATTCTGCAACAAGTCTCTTTAGTAACCAAATCCATCCATTGTAAATAAATTCTGTTATGCAAACTAAAATTATTCATTGATTAACAATGTAAAAACTAGAAAAGGGTCCATAGCAGCAGTTGACTACACATCAATAGGTCCCTGGCCCAATCCCGGTTGGCCCCGAATATATCAATCATTCAAGCTAATATGTGTAACTCAAGTGCTAAGATAACTGTATCAGCTCGAGTGCATTATTAGAGTAATATAGTATGTATGCACATGTTCTCCTTTACAAATACTCCCTCCATTTCAAAGTTTGAGACAATTATGCATTCCAATGTAGTATATTTGTGAAATTCTAAAATTAAAATTTGAAGTGAATTTATTTTATTTTGGCTTATGTCAACTAAACGTTGTTTTTTCAAAAAAAAAAAAAAATCAATGTTGTAAACTACAAGTAAAATACTATTACTTAAGCTAGTTTTTAGAGTGGAGGGAGCATAGCATACACAATGCACCGAAGCTGATACAAATACTTCAGCCACGACCTCATAATTTTACAAGGGAACTTTTTTTTTTTTTTAATCTCAAACAAAAGAGTTACTCTATAGATTAGGGAAAGATCAATACACGGATGAAATGGTGGAGATCCACTGGAGATTACGAGGGGAAAGAGGCGCCGAGTAGCAAACAGTCCCAAATCCTCGCCGCTTATTTCCGTACATCACTCTTTTATATTCAGCTGAACTTAACGATCTGCAAAACACAAATTCGATTAAGTAAATAAAATTTCTTTAACCCAACTTCGTTTAATTCACCGGCGAATCACCGACCTCAGAGGATTGGAGCAGAAGGAGTTCGGTGAGAGAAGGAGCTGAGGTGGACCAGTTTTTCGTAGAGAGAGAAATTGTTTGGTGTTGTAGAGAGATAAAGTGTTGGGAGAGGAGAAAGAGAGCGTCTGCATATTCGTGCTTATTTGGCTTCGCCGTATTTCGAATATCGCCGGCGGAGAGAGTGAAAAGAGATCAAAATGTTGATTGATTGAATACCGGTACGGGTTGTCGCTGTGTTGCAGTGTGATTCGTCCTCGTGTTGTAGCTTACGTTGGTAGTAATTAAGGGAGATATCACATTTCTCAGTTTTTATTAATTTCTTAAGAAAAAAAAAATCATTTAAAATACTTTACGATAAAAAGTTTATAAGATTCATTTTATATAAAATATATTTGATCATTTTAAATACAACGTATTTTGATTCTTAATTAAATAATTTTATCGTATAAATGCTAAAAACATATAAAAATATTACACATAATAAAATATTATACTGTACGATCAAATTATTTAGTAAGTAATAGAAACAATAATGTCACTTATGACAAAATAATTTAGGAATTTAAACGAGCTGAATTGAGTCAATTATTGACTTGTTTATATTCCATTCATATAATTTACTAAATTACAAAAGAAGTTTGTCTAATGTTTACTTAATTATTGAGTCGAGAGCGAAAACGAATCGAAACTTAAATATTTTAAAATTTTGAGTTTTACTGAACTCTAATAAAGAAAAAAATAATCTAATAAAGTCTGACTAATTAATCAAAATTGAAAATGTGCTAATATTATATTCGTTAATATTTTGAATCGAACTTGAATTAGACTTTTAACCGACGGAATCCAAGTTAAAATTAATAAAAACATCATTTTAAGTTTTAAATGTAAAAGTTTTGTAATTTTTAATACTTTACAAATAGGTGGCAATATTCTAATTGTATTGATGAAATAATTAAATGAATACACACTCGTTTTATAGTTAGGATTTCTTAAATTATATATTTTTTTAAATAAAAATTTGTTTGTAAAACTAAGGGAGTACGGAATTGGTCCATGGCTAAGTGGACTACATTCATAATAACAAATCTTATTCATAATTATTTAGAGTGTTAAAGATGAAGATCATGTGTACTCCTATGTCTTTGTTTATTTAATGATTAAATACTTTTATTAATTTAATATTTACTGAAACAAACAGCCCCTAAGAGTGCATTTTGTGCATCATATTCTCTTTCCATTATATATATATATATATATATATATATATATATATATATATATATATAAAAAA